>JAKSZP010005536.1:0-116618 GCA_022478985.1 Massospora cicadina | reverse complement strand
AAGGGGTCCGCAGGCGGCCAGCTTATCAACCAAGTACACGCAAATTTCCTTTGGCCATACAAGCAAAAGGAGCTTATTGTTCAGTAAAGGGGGGATAATGTTGAGATTCCAATATGACTAGATGATAAGATATAGTTCTTGCAAGGAGAGTGTCTATAACTCCTGTCCACAGCGTCATAGTTCTTGGTGCACAGGGCTAACTCCAGGGAACTAGCCGTTATTACAAAAGATACTAGAGCCCAGCAGAGGGTGCTGGAGCAATAAAAACTTAAGTAGATTAGTGAAATAATTATAGAATATAACCAACCAAAAGTGATGTGGTGCACAAGGGGAGAAGGGGTGAGAGTCCCAGGTTGGAGGAAACCTGGGCAAACCAACGGTGCACTAGGGGATAACCAAATCATATGTAAAATGGTATGGTGAACATAGTCTGAGACCTCCTCAAAGAGGTACACGCACAGGATCGTCAGAGATAACATAAAATAAAACGGGAAAAACGGGGAAGTTTAATGGGAAAAGTTGACCAACAAGGAATTTTGGTCACGAAAATCAGATTTAAACATCGTCAGGGTAATTCAGGGGCTTCTTAAGTTGTCTCAAGCACCAATTCACCAATAGGCAAACACTCCCATCTGAATTAGTAGAATACACCAAAATTGTTTTCACCAGAGTAATTGATTGAAACTGTATCCTACTTGAACGCAAAATTTCATAAATGGAACGGGTTTCAAACTCCTGTTCTTCAATAAGCCGAAATAATTGTCCTTGTTAGTTGAATAACTTATATGTTTTAACGGCTGGGCTGATGCAAGGGGCTGGGCGTTATGCACCACATTAGTAATAACTGGGCATATTTAGCTTGTACCCAGCGTTGGTCTAATGTGTGCTTGAGGTTGGGGAGGTCCTGAAGCTTCACCTTCTGGGACTCCTGCCGCCCAGCCTTATCCTTGGGGTTGGTGCCCACTATCATGTCATTTAACAATGACAGTTATGATGGATCAAAATAAGATAAAGCGAGTCTTGAGATTGAGTAATTGTTTATGCCAATGTAAAGTGAGCTCAATTGAAGAAATAATGGTTTGGTGAATTTGGGTAATTCCTCTGAAGCTCAATGTTTAAATGAAACCCTTAGATTGTAGCAAATAGGGAATTACTAACAGAGCATGTTGAATCTGCTGAGAGATACCGAAGATTAAGAGTTGAGCGTGAGAGTGAGAAGGAAGAGGTTCTATATGACTAAAAGAATGTAAGTAGAGAAGAGTAACGGAGCATCTGTTAAGTTTATTATTAAACAAAATGTTATTGTCGGGGAAATAGCTCCTTCTAAAGGTCTTTATTATTATTAAATATTGAGGGACAGCTATCCTCATAAAACTCATCCATTGCTCAGTGGGTTAACCCTGTGCAACTCAAACTTCGGAATCAAGAAAATCCATCAAAAGTTAACAAAGTGTAAACGGATTTGATGGAAATGAATCAAATGAAATTTAATTGTCTCACGCAAACCAATCACCAAAAGTATCAACTCAATTGAAGAATGAGATCAGTTGGTGATGGCACTTTTAAGAACCAAAAAATGGATAAGGAGGATATTGTCAAGACCACAAAAAGCGCTGAAGCCCTGAAACAATTTAAGAAGTCTGCCACTGACATTCTGGCAACTGGGAACCCTTTTGGTAAGAGTGTAATGAAAATGGAAGTAGAGATAAAAAAGTATGCATCTGCTGTGCTGGACACCGGAGTTCCCATCAATATAGTGTTATATAAACTCATGTTAGACTGAATTTTATGGATGACCTAGACTTCAACGTGATATACTGGACATTTGGACCTACGTCAACCACATTTTTAGGAGCCTACTCAGCGTTACCACTACATTTTAGGAGAATAGTTCTAATGACACCAGCTGTGGTCTTGGATAATGACCACTATGATTTTCAAATTGTGACGCAATTTCTCCTTGAATTTGGAGCCAAGGTTGCCTTTACAAACAGCACCGTGATTATTCTGAGTTATCAACTACCATTGGTTTTTTAAGGACAAGGATGCCAAACTCCAAAAGCAATGGACGTGTTTAGTTGAGATAGACCAATAAATTTACCCTATTCACTACACCCTTAAGGAGAAGGGTCTGAAGTATATGCCCTCTACATTTAACACAGAAGAAGGCCTTCTGCTGAGCGCTAGGAAAACCACGAGGATCAGACCAGGGAGCTAAAAATAGATGGCCCTATCAATTAGCATGAAGATATCAATAAATTATATTTTTTTAGTAATAGATGGTCCAATGAATTATATCTTGGAAGCTTACAGTCGTGATGGAATCTGCAAACAAGAGCCAGAAGTTTTATCTGGATTTTATGATACCAATTTCTCAGGAGAGCTGATTGTCATATTAAAAAATATTATAAGCCTGCCATTAAGAGTCAGGGAGGACAGATCCTTACATAAGCCCAACTGAACAGTTGCAATGATATTGATTCAGTACACGCATTAGGAGACTTTGATGATCTCAGTTTTGGGATGTGACCCACAAACAACAGCACAAACTGAATGATCTACAGAATGAGTTTTGGAATATCTTTAGCACTGGGTCTAACAACTAAAGACTCTTAAAGGTGGAGATCCACAAGATGGACACCAAATTAATTATCCTGTTCAATTAAAAAACTCTACCACCGTTTAGAAAGCTGAAGATACCATTATTAACAAAGAACTAAGTCATCATAGAAGCTGGGATGATCAGACCTTTTATAAGATTCCCTGGGACTCATCGCTATTGCTAGTATGCAATAATGATGGAAATTATCACGTAGTCATGGACTATCACCAATTAAAATTAATCAAAAAAGATTCCTACCCACTCTGCGCATAGATGATGCCTTGAAACGCATTGAATAATTAAATTTTTTTGTGATGGACCTGGCAGTGGATATTGGCAGATGGAGCTCTCACTGGTGGGTCAAGAAACGTGCGCATGATCCACAATCAGGGACTATTTGAGCCAAAAAGGATGCCACAGGGGCTGTGCAACGCCCTTGCCACCTGTCATATAACATGATATCATAGTGGGGACCAACCCCAAAGATAAGGCTGGGCGCCAGGAGGCCCAGAAGGTGAAGTTACAGGCCCTCCCTGACCTGAGGCATACACTAGACCAACGCTGGGTACAGGCTAAATATGCCCAGGTTGGTACTAGTGAGGTGCCAAATGCCCAGCCCCTTATGTCATCCTAGGAGTTAAAACGGATGGTCTATTAAATTGCTGCGGATGGTTCCATTTGGTTAGTCAAGGAACGGGGTTTTAAAACCCATTCCATTTTTGAAACAACACGTTTGGGTCAGGTTCAATTTCAATCAATCACTCAAGTGAAGTCAGTTTTGGCATATTCAACCATTCAGATGGTAGTGTTGGCCTATTTGTGGGTTGGTGATTGGGCCCACTGCAGAAAACCCTCATTCCCCCAATGTTGTTTAATTTTTCTCCCGTGACCAACACTCCTTGTTGGTCGACCTCCCAGATAAAACTTCCCCATTTTATCAGTTTTTTATATTAAAATGCTATTATGAACAATCCTGTGCGTGGACCCCTTCGAGGAGGTCTCGCTCTACATTCACCAAACAATTTTACAGAAAATCATGTTAGCCCCTCATGTACCGTTGGTTTGCCCAGGTTCCCTCCATCCTGGGATGCTTACCATTCTCCCTTTTTGTGCGCCGCATTTTTTTGGTGGTGTTTTTATTTTAATAATCGCATTTTCCCCTATAAGTTATTAATGCTCCAGCCTCCTCTACTGAGCTCTAGTAACTTTGGTTCTAATGGCTAGTTTCCATGTGTTGGCTCTGTTCACCAAGCACCTCCTCGCTGGAAGCAGGAGAGTTATAGTCACGCTCCTTACATTAGTTGACCAACAACCTAAATCTATGTGCACAAAGTTTTTTGTGTGGAACTTTTCCAATGTGGAAACAGTGGGCGCCAGATGCGGGATTCAGCTATCATTAGCCACACCGTTGTTTCCTCTTTTTCCTGAAGGTTGGAGCAACTCTTTGTTATTATGGTTGCCTCCAACTGGAAAGTATCCACCCTTCATGCTCAAACCTGGTAGATAAAGATGCTTTGAGGTCCAAAAGTCATGATTCCCTGACTTTCCACCGAATTTATCAATTTTAAATCAAATAAACGAGTTTTCTTTCAACAGCGCATCCAGCCAATGCTGGTGGAATTAGCGCAGATAGGCCTGGGGGTGTTGGCCTTGGATAACGGCGTGCCTTCTGTTGTAGTTGGGGGAATAGGGTCGTTTGCATCTAAAATCGTGTTTATTATGAAGGTCTTATCCAAACCTCTGAGCCTTTTATTAGCTCTTATGACCTGAATGAGAACCCTATTTAAGTATATCAAATAACCCCTGAGAACCCTCGTTTGACCCCTACCATGATTAGTGGCACTCAGGAAGTGGAGAAAGAACTTTTATTTAAATATGTTAAAGTATATGCACCTGCAGAAGGCATGGAGGGGTATGTGGCCTCAGTAGTAAGAGTGGCCAACTATCCCTCCCCCTTCTATGATTCCCAAACACACTGTATTGATGTGCTAATGCCAGAAGATGAGTTTGTTGGTGATGTTCTGGCGTTGTCTGCTATTAATCAAGACCATTCAGGGTTTTTTCTACTATCTGATACCCTTTAATACCCCTTTAGGGAAATTCAGCACCACTGTACTGGTGGATACTGGCGCCTCTTAAACTTTGTAGATCAAAGCCTAGCAGACTACCTTGAGCTGTGTTACTGACCAAGTAGTATGGTTAGGGGAGGTGCGTCCCAAGGTATTCCCACTCTGAAAAACATTGGGACAGTGGAATATCAGGTTGGAAAGTATCACTTGTCTGATCACTTCCAAGCTGTCAAAAACCTCTTGTACCCTATCATTTTGGGTGTGGAGTGGTGGCGGAAGTTTGACGTTAAAACTAACTTGAAAGAGAATACCCTATCCATTACATTAAAGAATGGTCGCACATTGGTTCTTCCTTTGTCTGAGGCTAACGCCCAGGGAGAATTATCCCAATGGCCCCACCTGCATCCTTATAGCCTTGCCTTTTTGCTGAAGCCCTCAGTGGAGCTTCTTATGCCTTCTTGTTTGGAGGGTTTGGAATCCTCTTTTGATGCAGCATCCGCCAACGCACTCCCTGAGCACTCCAAATTCAATTGTGACTTCAACCTCACAGTGGATCTGGTGCGTATATCTTCCCCCGTTTACCCATTGACTGCCTGGGAGGAAGAGGCGTTGGATGTATGGGTGAAGGAAAAGTTAGCCAAAGGTGCTATTTTTCAGCGTACCTCCCCTGTATGCTCCCCATTTCTCTTTGTTGAGAAGTCTGA
This sequence comes from Massospora cicadina, assembly GCA_022478985.1. Lineage (NCBI taxonomy): Eukaryota > Fungi > Entomophthoromycota > Entomophthoromycetes > Entomophthorales > Entomophthoraceae > Massospora > Massospora cicadina. The sequence continues at coordinate 111,243 of JAKSZP010005536.1, read as the reverse complement.
TGGTACTCTACGCCCATGTGTAGAATATGTGAACCTCAACAACGTCACTGTACCAGACCTCCATCCCATCCCTTTGGGCTCTCAGATTGCGCGCTATATGGAGAAGGCTAAGGTCTTCTCCAAGCTGGATTGCCTCAATGCGTTCAATCAGATCCAGATTAAAAAGGGACAAGAATGGTTAATAGGCTTCCATACCAGAAAAGGGATTTTTCAGTTTCAGGTCATGCCCTTTGGGCTTAGGAATGTCCCTTCTATCTTTCAACGCCGCATTGATGCAGCGTTGGGGGAATTGTTAGGGGTATGCGCAGTTGCCTACATGGATGATATCCTGGTGTTTTCCCTGATCAAGAGTCCCATGCATTACACCTTCAGCAAGTGGTGGAGCGGGTAAAGGCAGACAGCTTTACATTGAAGATAACCAAGTGTGAATTCTTCAAGTCCTAGGTCACTTTTCTGGGCAATGTTTTGTTTGATCAGGGACACATGATAACTCCAGACAAGGAGAAGGCGATTTGTGAGTGGCCTACCCCTAATTCATTATAAGAATTGAGGAGTTTTTTGGGGACGTGTACGTTCCCTAAGAAGTTCACGCCAAACCTTTCTAAGGTGGCAGCGCCCTTGTATAGGGCTAGCGGTGCAAAAGTGCTTCAGTGTTCCCATTTTGGAGGATGCTTTCCAAGCTGTGAAGTGCACCCTGTTGTCCACGTCCATCCTTCAACATGTCAACTCTTAAAAAGAGTTCATTGTGTCTACTGATGCCTCCAACTTCACCATAGCGGCTGCCTTGTTACAAAATAGGCGAAGATGGGATAGAGCATCCGTTGGGATGCTTTTCCAAGAAAACGTCTCTGCCTGAGTTGAATTACGCCGTTTATGACAATGAGTTAATAGAAGTTGTGGAGGCGCTGACATATTGGCGTCACCACTTGCATGGCTCTACCCAACCGTTCCGCGTACATGCAGATCACTGTGCATTGCTGTACTACCGTGCCCCTCATGTCCTAACCCCACGGCAGACCCGTTGGCATGAGACCCTTGCCCAATTTGCCTTTTCTTACGAATTCACTAAGGGCAAGAATAATGGTTTGGCGGATGCTTTAAGCCGCAACCTTGCTTTAGCTCCTGATCCAAAGGAGGTAGAGGTCCACAACACACAGGTGATGATTCCTCCAAAAATTTGTGTCTCAACTTCCCTCTCCCCCGTCCAACAGGCCAGTGCTTGCACCTCTGCAAAATGTGGAGGAATATGGTATGTTCAGAAAGGTGGTCCTTTCTCAGCCGCTATCTGTTGAATATACTATGGTACTCGCTAAGAGCGCTTTAAATCAAGAGGACCTAGCCAGGGGTTGTCACATAAAGGATGAGATTGTGTGGTTTCAGGGGCGCCTTTGGGTACCTGCTGGACCACTGCGCCTGGAAGTAATCTGGGACCATCATGATGGAATCACCATTGGTCATCCTGGGAAAGCAAAGACCTTGGAGTTTTTATGACGCACCTACAATTTGAAGGGCTTGCCTGCTCAGGTGGGATGGTATTGTAAAGAGTGCCTGATATGCAATCAAATGAAACCCAATCGTCACCCTTTAGCATGGTTGTTGGTACCAGTCCAGAAAGCTGAAGGGCCCTGGACTTCCCTATTGGTGGATTTCATTGTGGAACTACCTGTCTTTGATGGTTATGATGCTATCATGGTGGTGGTGGACCATTTTAGAAGTTCGCCCACTTAATTCCTTGCAGAATGACAATAACCGCGGCTGAGATGGCTAGGCTCTTCGTCACGCATATGTTTGCATTCCATGGGGTTCCCCAAGAGAATATTAGTGACTGGGGACCCCAATTTACCTACATCTTTTGGGAAGAGTTGGTAAGACTCTTCAGATTCGCCCATGCCGTTTGACTGCCTATCACCCTCAATAAGATGGGCAGACTGATTGATTGAACCAGTGCTTGGAGCAGTTCCTGCGGTGTTACAATGCCGCAGATCATTCAAATTTTTGGGCTTCTCACCTTCCTATGGCCCAATTTAGTTACAACAACATGTTGCATTCTTTGATCAGTTGTTCCCCTTTTTCACCAGCCATGGCTTTAAAACCGCCTTTAGCATGGAGCCCAGCTGTGGATCCAAAGTCAAAACGGTGGTGGACTTTGCTAGGACTATCAAGAAGGTCCACCAGGAGGTTTCCACAAGCTTGGAGGCAGCAATGCAAGTGTATAAAGAGAACACTAATGGGAAGTGCCGAGTGGTTCCTGCATACAAGGAAGGGGATCTCGTGATGCTTGATGCTTGTAACATCCCTATCAAGCAGTCATGCAAGAAGCTGGGACCAAAGAGGATTGCCCCCTACCGCATTGTTAGAAAGGTTGGCCTTGCCTCATACCAGCTAGATCTTCCCCCTTTATTCCAGATCTTCTCTGGGTTTCATGAAAGCAAACTGACGTTGTTTGAGGGCCCCCCACCAGAGACTCCTGAGGCCTATCTCGTGGATGGGGCGCCAGAGTGGGAGGTGGAAGAAATAGTTGCCTCCCAGTGTGTTAAAAAAGATTGGTTTACCTGGTATCCTGGAAGGGCTATGATGCTGTAGAAAACAGTTGGGTTCCAGCGCGCAACTGTGTGCATGCCCAAGATCTGATTGAAGCCTTCCACAAGCGTTTCCCCCAAGCTGCCAGATTTTAATCCAAAACGACCATTGCCGCCATGAAGTTGGCCCCTGCCCACAAGAACTTTTCCCTTGCGTAAGCCCCTGGAGGGGGGAGTTGAGCCCCATCGGGAGGAGAGGGTAATGTCATGTTCATATGACATCATTGTAGGGACCAACCCCAAGGATAAGGCTGGGCGCCAGGAGGCCCAGAAGGTGAAGTTACAGGCCCTCCCTGACCTGAGGAATACACTAGACCAACGCTGGGTACAGGCTAAATATGCCCATGTTGTTACTAGTGAGGTGCCAAATGCATAGTCCCTTACGTCAGCCCAAGCATTAAAATAGATGGTCAATCAAATTAACGTGGATAGTTCCATTTGGTTAGTTGAGGCCTTGGGTTTTGAAACCCGTTACATTTACAAAGCAACGCTTTTGGGTCAGATCCAACTTCAATCAATCACTCAAGTGAAGTCAGTTTTGGCATATTCAACCATTCAGATAGTAGTGTTGGCCTATTTGTGGGTTAGTGCTTGGGCCCACTGCAGAAAACCCTCATTCCCCCGATGTTGTTTAATTTTTTCTCCTGTGTTCAACACTCCTTGTTGGTCGACCTCCCAAATAAAATTTCCCCATTTTATCAGTTTCTTTATTAAAATGCTATTCTGAACAATCCTGTGCGTGGACCCCTTCGAGGAGGTCTCACTCTACATTCACCAAACAATTTTACAGATAATCATGTTAGCCCCTCATGCACCGTTAGTTTGCCCAGGTTCCTACATCCTGGGATGCTTATCATTTTCCCTTTTGTGCGCCGCATTTTTTTGGTGGTGTTTTTATTTTAATAATCGCACTTTCCCCTATAAGTTATTAATGCTCCAGCCTCCTCTACTGGGCTCTAGTAACTTTGGTTCTAATGGATAGTTTCCATGCGTTGGCTCTGTGCACTGAGAACCTCATCTTTGGAAACAGGAGAGTTATAAACACGCTCCTTACACCACCTTTCAATATGCAATGGACAGATTTTTGGGGGATATCAAGTTTTCAATTGTAGTAATCTACCTAGATGATATTATTGTTTTCATATGAACCTTTCAAAAGCATCTTCATCACCTTTGAAAAATCTTTACCTGTCTGTAAGCGTCAAACTTAAAACTTAAATGAAGCAAATGCACCTTCTTGAAGAAGCAATTAGAGTTTATTGGCATGAGATCCGTCTCAAAAGAATTAAGCTTTAAGATGGGAAAGCAAAAGTAATCATGGCAAAGGAGTCACCCAAAAGCATGAGGTACATCCAAGTGTTCCTTGGGATGTTGGGATATTATTGGCAGTTTATCCCTTATTTATCAGACTTAGATACACTACTAATTTACTTGATGAGGAAGAAGATTAAATTAGGGTGGGGCTTGTAGAAAAAGCAGGCCTTCAAGGAGCTAAAGGCGAGATTGGTAGAGGCATCAATCTTGGCCTACATGGACTTTCATAAGACCTTATACCTATACATTGAAGCCAGTGATGACTTGCCGCGATCTTGTCACAGTTGGACGAGAAATAGGTGGAACACCTTATAGAGTACTATTTAAAAGTGTTTACAAAGGCTAAGAGCAAAAAATTATAGAGAGTGCTTAAGGTGATCCAATTAGTAAGGCACTTCTGACCCTACCTGTATGGGGTACATTTCAAGGTCATGAAAGATCATGCATCACTCATCTGGTTAAGGAATATGAAGTATCTAGATAGGCGCCATTACATATGGGGAGTACTGCTCCATGGTTTGGCTTCGAGATCATTAAAGAGCAGTTGACAAGCACCTCAATGATGATGGATTATCACAATTGTCATTTTCTACCTACAAGCGTCAAAAAGTAACCAAATGTATGAACTAATTGTGTTACTTTAAGAGGCATGGTAGGATGAATGGATGGGGTGAAGACTGTCTTGAACAGATTCTCCAAAGACACCCAGCAAGCTGAATGAAACCTTCAGAAGAAAAAATAAGAATTAACGGTACCCCTACATCAGACCAAGTGATCAGATAGAACTAGTAATTGAAGCGCATAACCACATCAGCAGTGTGCGATTTCAGTAGGCGTTGGCCTAACTGAATGGTAAATTCTATTGGGAGTCCATGTCTGATGAATTTCACCAAGCCTTAGAACTGTGCATATCTTGCGTAAGTATCCGTCTTCTAGAGAAACATTTAAGTTCAAACCTATCCTAACAACAGCCCCATTCAGTAAGTGTCCATTGACATGGTAGGATTGCTTCTGACTGCCTCTGTGGAGCAAAAACTATACTAGTATACATCAAACACTTTTCAAAGTTGTCAAAGCTTCAGTGGTAAAGATGTACACTGTAAGATCAGCCGCTCAATATTATACAATAAATTTATATAGACTTGGATGTCCTCAAATCTTGCTCTCAGATAATGGCTTTAACTTGATATCATATGTCATGAGAAAATTGATGGACTTAGTTGGAGTGAAGCAAAAGTTTACCGGTCCTTACGCACCATCTTCAACATCAGTGTGGAGAGAGTGAATGCATCCTTTGGAAGGAACCTAAAGGAGATCGCCCTCAACTATAAGTTTTTATAAGATCGGCTGCTACCTTATACGCTGTTAGCTTATAAGATTAGCCACCACTGGGTGATTGTGATGTCACCATTTAAGGCCCTGTATGGGAGAGAAACAGCATTTACAACCCTGTTAGCACCAATCATTAATATGGTTAAAAGAACCAGCCTCCTAGAAGTTATCAACAAGAGTTAGCTGATGAACTAATTAGAATACAATTGGAGGCCTCAAGCAACACAGAGGAGACTATCCCATGAAGTCAACATGAGAGTTAGTGACTAGTTAATATACCAGAATTCAGCCTAGTTGACGGTGTACTGCTTTAACAATTATGGATAGAACAACCAGAGAAACTTTAGGCCATTTTTGAACTGGACCTGTGACTATGTGGTTAAACGAGGAGGCAATTACTTTATTCAAGATGATGAAACTAACATAGGTTTTTAGGGTGTATGCCAGGTACCCAAAGCCATTCCCTCAGTCTCATTGTGGGAGGGGAAGTGTCGCAGATGAGGCTTCAAGGCAATATAAGAAAATCCCTCAATCTATGGATTGAATAATGTCCAAAACCAGATAGGCAAAGTTGCTGGCAACTTACCAGTCATGGATGGAGTTGACCAACCCCTTTTATAGATGTTGGCAGCCCCAGAAATTAGCCAATTGGTTAGAATGAATTTAGCCAAAATATTTTGATACCTGAAAGTTGAAGTGAATCATTTTTTTGAAAAAACAAAGATGATGCCAAAGGTCTATAACATATGATCCCATTTTAAACCTTCAGGGGGTTTAATTAATCTGCAATCCGCTTATAACAACAAAATGACCCAACTGAATATCCTAATGCAGGAAATAGAACTACTGATCAAATATTATCAAAAGTGGCAATCAAATAATTTTTAGAGTCACTCAGATACCTGATATGAGGCGCTTCAACCTAGTACCAATAAGTGAACCTGAAGCTGACCAAAATAATATAAAATTGTGCAAAGCAGCAATAACCTGAGGAAAAACTATATTATAAAACCCAGAAATGGCGACTGAAGAGTGGGCCCCTGGTTATCCTGGTTCAGGGATAATTATAAAGATATGGAGCGTGTGTATATGCTAATTATACCAAATGGATGACGCTACTAAAGCAGAAATCAGATTCTTAATTACCAGAGGATCATGAAGACCCCAATATTGATACTTCAGAGTCCCAAATATCGCACAATATCCATGTTAGATTTTATTCTTATTTTTCTGAAGTAGTATAAATAAACTCATTTTTATTTAATAAATACCTTTCCACAAAATCTCAGTTATCCTTTTTGGGTCACATATATGGTTCAAGTGATATAATCACCAATAATTATTCTAGGATTAACAATAGAGTAAACAATAAATAGTCTGTTATTTTCTTTGAGATAACAGGTTCCTATTTTTTGCAGATACATTAGAACTAGCTTATAAGGGAGAGTCTGGATAGGATTACTTTTTAGAGGTGCTCGACTTTAAAGAGAACATGTCAGAGAGTGTCCAAAAGAGTTTTGCCATGGGTGCAAAAAGTTTCAATAATAAATTGATGCTACATCAGGTAGCATCAGTAGAGGATTTGTACAGTAGGATGATCATGTCTCTTCAGAAGGTTATCTGATAACTAATCTGTGTGTAACAGAACCACTAAGCAGCAAGCTAGGAACACAAGTTAAGCGATCTGGGGCTAATGAGCTGAATATGGCCAATATTCTCTTAATTTTTGGCGCACAGTGGGCAATCTATAAAGGTAATCCATACTGCAACGTTTGCTCTATTTTCATTGCCTGGTATATAATCTGCTAGCGATTAAGCACTATTTGGAGGTTAGCAATTTATTATCAAGGCCTACTATTTAATCTTTAAGGTTGTAGTTCATGTTATGGCACTCCTCTGCCCAGTCATTTAGCAACTACAGTTGCGTTGGGTATTTCATTGGTGGCTTAAAAGGATGTGCCAGGGAACCATTTTGATAAAACTAATATTTGAATGCCATTTGGATGAGTTGTAACCCAAATTGACGACCAGAATACCATTATCATAGCAACCAAAGTACTTTATATAATTGGGGATGAATATTTTGAGGTTGATAACTTATGATAAGTAAAAACCAGTACTCCCAGGATAAGCCAAATGGTGGTGGCAGGCTCAATTAAAGATTCAGGGTTTTTAGCCCAAATTCAAGGGCTGTACTGTGGAAAAACATTCTTCAATGGGAGATGAAGAACTAGTAAAATGTCTTTAGAATTAAAATAGGCGTTGAAATTACTTTTAACAGTAATGTAAGGTCGCAGTTATAACAAATGAGTTCCAAGACCTCACTTTCCATTAACATATTGCAAACCTAAGCCAATAGAAAGTTGACTCAAACAATCAGTGGAAAAAAGATATGCGCCAAAATAATGAAAATATGGAATAGATGATACCAAAGAGGTAAATTTGTATTTTGCCAAGTTTAGAAATTTTTAAAAATATCACACGTGAAGTAATATTAGTCACATATTTTCTGGTGACTAAGGTGTGGTAGGCTTCATATACCATTAGTCTTTTTAACCCATTAACTTCACAGGGGTGCAATTGAATGGAACATAACGGCCCCTGAGAATACATATATGGGCTGAGGGATGTCGTCATTCATGCCATGCTTGCCTCTGGTCATCTTTGCCTACTGCGCAATATAGGTTAATGCTCTCACGACCTCCTAAGGTCCCTTTCAGAGAGGGTTCAAAAATATCATGGGTCCTTGTCAGCTTCAGTTCATCCTGCCACAACATCTTGATCACAATATGCAAATACCATTGTGGAATCCTGGGGCTTGTTTCTTTTTCTCAGGTGCCAATCACATGTTTAATGAAGGTTAAATATATAAAATTTAAAATAGATGTATAAATTAATCTAAAAACATGACTCCCAAGTGAAAGCTTAGATTCATGAAAATGTACTTTTAGTTTGGGTAATCTATGAGAATTTCAGGTGATGGTGGGGGAACTCATCCTCAGCAGATTAATAGTAGCTTATCAAGCGCTACACAAATTAATAATAAATCTCAGGCTTAAGAGCCTAAAAAATGCTAATATCACAGAAAACCTCTAGCTGGTGGATTAAGAACCTAAACTTTAGTAATCATGCAAATAAAATTTTATTTTAAATAAAATATCCCAGAATGCATCAACTTGACCATTAAGTCTCACTGGAGAATGGATTACAACCATTGTGTAGTGGATTACTAAGTCTCAACCTTAAAAAATTCCACGTACAATTACTAATTGTTACAGCGGTTCTTTATGGCATCAAGGATTGGGGACAAGCAAAGTTGTGTCACATAATGGTACCCCATTCAATACATGAGGGTAAAAGCATAGCAATAAGTGTCACTATGGCCCAGTCATACTAAAGACCAGAGAAAGTTGCTGACAATGATATCCACAGACTATTTAGAGCTCATAAATTTTTATGTTTAAAAGTTTTATTAAGAATTGTGAAATTGAAAAATTTGAACAACAGTAGAACCTGTTAAGAGCTGCTGTATTAAAAACTAATATGAGAAGAAAGGAGTGTACATTGTGACCAAACTAATATAATGTATCAAGATCCAATATATTGACACACTATGCGATACTAGTAAAAATCTTAGATCTAAATGATCAAGTCATAATACTCCAACCCTTTTTTTGGATTTCTACCTATAAAATGTTTTACAGTATAACTTTACATTTTGGTTGTGCCTTGACAGATAGAGTCAATTTTTCTGGTAGAATAGGCAGGCTACGCTCACAGGCAGGGATGGTATGGCTTATCCCAGTGTAATTAAAATTTGTTTGGATGCGAAAACTATTAAGATAGGCTTGGCACACCATTAGTCAAGTCAAAAGGCTTGGATATGTATACCAGGCTTCAATATGATCCAATTGACTCATATACCTTTATGATTTGGTTTAAACAGCTTGAAAGGGCTTGAAACCCATTTTGTGAATTTTGTTTTTATTAGAAGGCAACCTGAAGGCTGATGATGCCCTCTAGCTTCCACTATCTTATAAAATCCCCTAATCCTTTAAAGCAACACCTTAGTAGTAGGGAAGGATATCATTGGGAATTTCAAGAAAATAGGCTGTAACCCATCACTAATCCACTATATAAGCTAAGTTTTTCTTGTTGGTTAGGTTCACAGAAGCCTTATTGGGCCCTTTTTGGTTCTTTAAGGGTGCTACTTTCCTTCCAGGCGTAGGGGATGGTACCCAGGACTTAAAGTACGTTTCCCAACTTTAACAAGTGAGTTCTCATAAAATTTTTTCTTTTACATTGTGGCAAACTCTTTAAAAATTTGGTTTCACTAATACCATGGTGTAGCGCCACTCATCACTGATCTTAGGGTGTCAGTATCCCATCAAATTTGGTCGTCATCCTGCGTCATAATTTCAAGTAACCAACTGACTAACTGGACTGCTCAGATGTAAAGTTTCCAGTAATAAGGGCTCTTCTGCTGAGATCTCATCTTAGTGTTGAGTGCCATACATCATCAAAGAGATTACAATGATATTGGTTCCAGTACTTCTTTTTTTAACCCAGTTTATAACCCCACACAAGATCATAACATTGCCCGTGCTCTTTTAGAATTTAGGCAAACAACTTTGCCCATATTCTTTACATGTGGGTTAAAAAGTATTATGCCCATGCCACCTTTGCATTTGTACAAAACATCTTTTCTAGAGAAATTAGCGCTAATATTAATTTATAACATAATAAGGTTTAAATAAGCATCTTTGTCTTTAATTCCAGAGTTATGATCAGTGGTAGCAGTGAGATACATACAAGAGCCTTTAGAGGATATAAACATTGATCACCTGACCTTCCCTTTGAGGTTCAAATGGGTTTAATCCAATAGTTCATCCATGCTAATATGCTAAACATTAATGTACAGATTCCTTCCAGTAAGTCATAAAAGGTTTGGTGGAACCAGCAAGGTTATAGCTCATGAGAATTATATAATAACAAAAAAGAAATTTCTTAGTTTTCATACCACCATTTCGTGGATTAATCAACACTTGAACTATTGTTAACACTAAGCACAAACTTAATAGAACTCTTTTCTCTTATGAAAGAGCAAAGAGAGATGCCGCCAGTCAATTAAGTCTAGTTTTTTGGTTAAAATAAGAGAGATTCATTACAATGGATTATTATGATAAAAATACTTATGTTTAAAAGCTGATAGATTGTTTTAGGTATAGCAGGATCTGCATAAGAACACGGAATAGGGAAAGACTAACCACAATTATATTATAAGGCATACAAAAAAAGAATGTAAGCTTGTTCTGAGCCTATATATTTTCTATTTGAAAAATTAAAAGTTTTATACAAATTTTAACAACAAAAACTGGCAATCACGCCATTTATCAAAGGACTTTTCTTCAAAAATTGTGATGCACATTCTCTCCAGTGTGCCACTATGAATTAGGCAACATTAATAAATTAAGTACCATATTATGACAGGCAAGCTGATACTAGTCCCTGTGTATGTGCGCCATGGTTGATATTCACATTATAATCCCTGGCTACTGTCCCCATTATGCTTAACACCAGCAACATACCTTGCCCAAGGACAGCGCTAAGAGGAAAGCCAATGTTTGACCAAACTCGCTAGAAGATTATGATCTAGATTAGTCGTCAAGTAAACCAAGAATCAAAACTCCTCAATTTTATAATGAATTTTTTATATTTAATAAGGAGTTTATTTAAAATTCAGAAGACGAAATTAGAGTTTGAGAGGTTATTCACTCTTAATATTTCATTACCTCAAGAGTTACTTAGGCTTACAATGAGATAGTTTCTTAAGAAGCAAACCCAATACATATCATAATGCAACTATTAACCTCAGCCCACAACAATTTGAAAGGATCAAATCAAGAATAATGCTGCAGGATTCAATTCAGTTGCGCAGTACCAATTTTCCCAAATTTTCATTACTGCACCTTGACTGTTTACTCATGGGTATGTCCAAAACTTTTACTAAGCCTTCATTCCCAGTCAGACTAAGCTCTACCAACTTGATTATTAATCAAGGTCCCTTGATATGAGTCAGAACCTCGTGAATTAGGTTGATGTGACAATCTGGCTAAGCCTAACCTGTTACATCACCCCCATAAGTTGAAAAATTCATAGACCTTCTCAGGACAATGATCACAGTCCTCCTGCGTCTGCCAGGTAGCCTCCTCCATTGGATAACCCTTCCGCTTAACCAAAGACCCATGACAACCATAGACACATCGAATATATAATGTTTATCTGTTTCATACTTCAAACGGTCAGCTTTCCAAGGACTCAAAGGACCTAGTATGTCTGTCATATCCCCTTAAGCAACTGCAACTGGAATGCATGGAGCACTATATGGGCCCTAGATCCTCCAACAACTCCAGCTCAAGTGAAACTTCATTGACAGCGCAGAGAATTCTATATGGTCCCAAGGCTACCATTCCCATCTTCCAACATATCACAGGCATAGCATAATTCTTTGACGTCACCAGAACCCAGTACACAGGTTTTAACTGTGGGTCTTGCGCCCTATGCCAATCTTCTTGCTTCTTCTTTCAACCAATAGCTCACTCCAAATTCCCACACAACGTAACTAAAACACTCCTCAAGGTTTAAATTACTTCATACGCTTAGGTAAACCTCACTACCTAACCACCCAAAAAACTGAGGAAGCTGTCCATGGTTGGAAAAGAGTGGTGACATCTTGGTCAAAGCATGGCATCTGTTGTTATAGGCGAATTGAGCCAACCAAACACAAATTAAGTCATCTTGTTTCAAGGAGACATAACAGTGAAGATACTGTTCAAGTACTTGATTAATCCTTTCTGTCTGACCAAATGACCGGAGATGGTATATTGATAACCAGCACAGATATATCTTTAAGTCCTCAAGTAGATTCGCTTAGAATCTCAAAGTAAGCCGAGGCCAATGGTATGAGACAATATCTTCTAGAAACCCATGCCATGCAAAGACATCATCTACAAATACCCTCACTGAATCCTTTTCCAAAAGTTGGCGGTTCAAGGGAAAAACTCCACATTATGATCAGACAGTTGACAATTAAATATGGTATCCTTTCCTTGACCCTTTAGCAAGCCCATTATGAAGTCTACACTCACTGAGGACCATGGATGATGTGGAATCTGAAGGGCTTCGAATTTAACCAACGGAGCCTTACTCAGATGTTTTGACCTGGTACAGATTAAACAAAGCTTCCACATATTTCAAAACAGTCCCAAAAAACCAGACCATGATTAGTTTTAACTTCCTAATTTCTATTGTTTTTAACCTCAGGGTGACCTGCCAATGGGTATCATGCGAGGACCACAAAACCTCCTTTTGTAAATTCCAATAGGAGACTCAAACCCGTAATTTAATATACAACACCTCCCTTTGCTTCTATATATGTTTCTGGTCTCCTTGTTGACCCTCCCCCAATTCGTCCAATAGCTGTTGCCTAAATGGAATACTCTTCTGTGCTTCAAATACGGGTTTCCAATCCATTCCACTCACCCTCAATCCTTGTGATCTTGTCAGGTCAAAGCATGGTTGCAATGTTGAACTCCTCCAGTTCCCCTATTGGATACTTCAGCCCTGCATCCCATCTCAACCAAACATTGATGACATTGTCTTGCCCTGGTCAGTACTCAACCCAGAAATAATATTGAACCAATTCCACATGCCAACTGGGCCTAATTTTGGTTCATTGTCTTAAAGATTGGTAGTACTTAAGGACTTCATGATCTGTTTGGACCATAAAGGGTGTTGGATATATAGTAGATTATGTTTCCATTCCTTCAGGGATAACGCCACTTCCAGCAATTTATTGTTGTATATGGGGTAGTTAAATACCGCTGGTACCATTTTCCAACTAAGATAGCACACAGGGTGTTCCAACCCATCCTTTTCGTCCTGTAAAGAGACCACCCAAGCTGCAAAATTTGAAGCATCTATCTCAATACAAATGGTTTCATGATATTTGGATGAGCCTGTACCAAAGCCAAAAGCAATAGCTCCTTTAAGGATCTGAACGCCTATCCTCATCCACCCCATATGAACGGTACATTTTAAGTCAATCATGAGAGGGGAAGGCCACTCCTGACAAATCCAGCACAAACTGCCGCAAGAAATTCACTATCTTAAGAAACTTAAAACCACAGTCTAATCAGACATAGCCCTTCACTCCCAGATGGCGCGCAACTTATCCAGAAAAGATCTCAGGCCATCCTGGAACTTTACACTTCGCAAGAATATGATCAAACTCTGATTAAACTCACATTTGAGGGTCTTAATTTCAAACATGCTATAAAATTGCCCAAAGTCTTGCCGCACTTCATTCACATGCTTCCTTTTTAAATGAAATATGCCATGATTCATTCATTTAAGATACGCAACTATGGCCAATATTTCCCTTTAAGACCTGTTTAATCATTCATTAGAACACCACCAGGTATTCTTCAATATGAAAGGCATCACGCAGTATTAACATCCCCAGATGACATCTAAACGCAAAATTTTCTTGGTTTTCTTGCTTTATTAGGACCTGATTAAAGGTATCCATGAAATCCAGTTTGATGAAAACTGTGCGTCCCACAACCATTAGAGAGGATATCATCAATTAAAGTCATTATATATGGACACAGTTCAGTGACAATGATCAGTTGGCAGAAATCCACGCATGGCTGCAACTCACCATTCAACTTTGGTAGCAACACTGTCAGATAGTTACAAGTCCAATGTACTAATAAGAGTGGTTTGGAGGGAAATATTCAAATTTTCAGGCAAAAGACACTGGTCAATTTCTGGTGGAGCCCCTCAAATTGGAGTAACACTTTAATTAATAATTGGGCAAATACAACGAGCTTGGGCGGTCAGATTGCACCAAATCGTCAGCCAAATCTAGGGGTTTATTGGAGGCTCCTCCCCAGGCCATTTCTAATCTAGTACAAATTACACTGCGGCGACCAGCCCCTTAATATAGGGTTGGAAGGGGTCCTTCAGGGTGAAATTATCTTTGCGCCCAATGATTGGGTAAAATCTATAAAATCGTTGCCTCATTTATATTCCTACTGCAATTGACTTTCAATAAGTCGTTCCACAAAAGTGAGGCGAGTTTCCTGAGGCCCAATAGGTTGAACCCCATATTCCTTAATTTGGATGCATCTAGTTTATAGTGAATTTCTTGTCTGATTCACTTTGAGCCTCGAGATGATTTAAATACTAAGTATTCCAATATTGAAAGGGTTCACTCTTTCCCCTTGATGCAACTCAATAAAATATATAAAAAACCCAACTTTTTAGTTTATCGGTGTTTTATTATTTTTATTACAAGTGGTGCAAAAAATCCCCTGAATTAAATTGTTGGAGTTAAGGTAAAACTCACCAGGAATCATCTTTAAAAACATAAAATCCAACAAGTGATGATCACTACAGGGGCACCTGCACACCTCAATCTTTCACCTTAAATGGGTGGTGGTCAAGTGATTAACAACCCTTCCTTTCCTTCAGATTATGACTTCAGGAAAGTTGCCCTTGAAAAGCAACTAGCCAGCGCCTTATCACGAATCAAAAAATTGAGCAGCGCCCCTCTCTAGCTTCTCCTTAAGCTGCTGCTGCTGGTACTTCTATCACTGGGCGTGTCCTTATCTCCTTTAAACCCCCATTTAAAGATAAGTTTATCCCAGTTGAAGGCAGCATCGCTTCATTTCTATATGTTTGTGAATCTGCCATGGATGGCACATTGGATCATCAAACAATCAAGCGCATCCTCCCTTGCTTGTCGCATGGCGCAAGAGATCATGGTTCCCACTATGGCCACTATTGGCACCTGGGCGGAGTTAAAGCAAGTCAGATTGAAGAATCAGGCTCCGCCCAGAGTTTACAAAGGCAAAAACAGGCCTTTAGGTACATTAGTCTGCAAAATAGAGAATAATACCCTCTTTTGTTGAGTGATTCTATATTAAAGCTCAACCTCTACTGCTTGCAAAAGTGCTACCACTGGATGATGCCGTTGCAGCTATCTTGGCTGGATTAGCATCCCATCCCTCCTTAGCAATGCATATCACTTCAGTCAAGCGCTCTTTCTTAAATTTATGAGATATCAATGAGGTCTTTCTAGCAATGGCTGATATTTATGAACTTGACCCTACGCAAGGATCTCTTAGGAATGCATCTACGCCAACCAATTTAGCCTCTACTATGGCTGTTTCCCTCTGGAAACCTGCTCTTGCAGAGTTGCCATCCAAAATACTTTTTCTTCCCATAAAGATGGTCAGATGATAATGGGCGTGATGGGGCAGTGCTCCTCTACGTCTATAGCTCAAAATACCCAGTTGGTAAAAGCAGTCATCCCTTTGTCTTGATCATTTTTTTTCTTCAGAGCAGCCTGCCTCAGTGGTTCCAAAACCTGCTCCTAAGCCTATACCCCTTTCTTAGGTGTCAATCGCCCCCACTAACAATGTGTTAAATGAACAGGTACAAAGTCTAAACAGCCTGGTTCACAAAAGCACACAGCCATTAATCAATCCAAAGCTGGCGTAGTTAAAACCTCCACATCCACAGCGCTATATCACTAGACCTTTCATCCAGTTAACTCTAGTCTTAAACCTGTCTCCATGGAGCAGCACAAACCCCTATTTTTAAGGTCAAAAATAGAGCCGTGACAATTTCAACGCCTCCCCCAAAGGTTAATAAGGTGGAAAGCAACCACAGGACCTATCACGTCCTAAGGGAAGCCCTGAACCTACCTCATCCCCTATGGGCCCCTGACCTGCATTAATAACTTCTCTAATGACAAATCTTAAGGGGGTAGCAAAGATATGGGTAATTATGTTTTAGGAGCCCCAGGTGAAGTGGATGTACCTGATCAATTGAACCTGGAGAGAGTGGATTGTGCTAAGATCCCCCGTTAAACTTATCTCTTGCAAGTGTTGAGGGCTTTTGAGGTTATTGACACTGCTAGTGACGCCAACCAGCTCATTGCCTCATTAATTCTATCTACTCAGCAGGTCCACACTCTACAATCCATTAAAGACAAATACCCTAAAACTTCTCATAGACTTGCGTCCAATTTCTGTATTAATAAAGTTCTAGCTCTCCCCTCTAACCTTGGGGGGACCTTAACCAAGGTGGAGGTCGTCATCAATGGGGTATGGGTCCTATCTATCCTGGATAATGGCTCTCCAGTGAACGTTGTTCCTTCTAGATTAAAAAGATCAAGCTGGCCTCTGACTTGGAATATACCCAAGAGCTTGGGACAGCCGGTCCAAACAGCACTTGCGCCATTGTGGCGTACTTCTCTCTCCCCATCTGATTTTTGAAGCTTTTTCTGTCAGCCCAAGCTGTTGCTTTAGCTAATACCACTTATGACATGCTCATTGGGACTCTATTTTTGCTCGAGTACAATGGGATAATTAACCTGAAGCAGGGCTATCTCTCCCTGCTTAATTATGAAGTTCCCTTGATTCTAACTAACAATGCGTTAAATTAAAAACTACACTTGTTTACTTAGGTAACCTTCCTCCGCCTTAACTTTGCATTATACTACCGCGGGTCAGAATTTAAAGAAGTTAACAGAATCATAGACGCACTAGATGGCATCCTCTTTTATGCTGCAGAGGAGATAGTGGTTAAAGAAGGTTCACAGAAAGTGATTTCACACCAAGATTACCATGCAGATCCCCCACAACTGCCTATTGCACATCACAAGCACTTATGGGATAATCCCTATAGAGCCTCGAATGTTGCTAGGTGTATTAGACCCAGATTACCAAAGACCCAACAATATCCTGCTAAAGAATCTTACCAAGAAGGCCATGGTCATAAAGGAGCAGCAGAAGATTGGAAAAGGTCTACTGATCCCTATTGAGGACATGAACAAGTCCATTGCATTGGGTCTATGTTAGACATGGGCTTACTTGCAGACCAATTGCTATGCACCTTTCCCAGAGTTCAAGTTTCTGATGATTTTTCCCCCATTAAGCTTGAAAAAAGTCCACGCTTTACTGGAATCCTACAGCGACATCTTCTCTAAATCTGATGCTGGCTATGGCCGCATGAAGGATTGGAGCCATACCATTGATGTTGGTAATGCTCGTCCTATCTGATCCAAGCCCTATCATAAATAAAAAGTCGAGGAGCTCCAAATGGGGATGGAGCTTAAACAGTTACTGGACGCGGGGTTGCTGGTGCCTTCTCAAAATCCTTACGTCGCCTCCTCTCTTGCTGATAAAGAAGAAGAACGGAGGTCATTAGGTGGTAATGAACTACCTAAAACTAAACAACCTCAACAAAAATGATAGTCACCCTAACCACCAAATCGACGAAGATCTGGCTCAACTTTCCTGATCCAAGGTCTTTTCCGCCAAGGACCTGGCTAGTGGATACTGGCAGAAGGACCTTTCTCCACAGGACCAGAAGAAATGTGCCCTTATCTGCAGTGAGGCACTATTCCAACCTACCTGGCTACCTCAGGGGCTGTGCAATGCGCCTTCCACTTTCCAATAGGACATGAATCACAATCTACAGGATCTTAAATTGAGTTGTGTGATTGTCTACCTTGACGACATCACTGTTTTCACTAAAACCTTTAAAGAGCATCTAACGCAGTTGAAGGAAGTGTTTCAACGCCTGCGTGCCTCCAACATAAAGCTGAAGCCCTCCAAATGTACGTTTTTACAAATGAAATTAAATTTTCTGGGACATGACATCTCACAAGACGAGATTCAACCTCTCCTCAATAAGGTTAAAGCTATAGATAAGATTCCTGCGCTAAAAACTCTACATGATATCCAGGTTTCCTAGGCATGGTAGGGTACTAACATTAATTTATCCCCAAATTCTCTCAACTCAGCGAGCTAATCATACGCCTCTTGGCCAAAAACACTCATTTCCATTGGGGATCGTAACAAAAGGCTGCATTTGATAAACTAAAAGAGTTGTTGCAGCGACGGCCAATCCTATGCCACCCTGACTATAGTAAACCCTTCATGTTGTTTACTGATGCCTCTGACTATGCTGTTGGAGCTATCTTGGCTCAATTGTGTGAGCATGAAGTTGACCATCCCTTTTCCTACTTCAGCAAGATGCTTTCTAAGGCGGAACGCAACTATAGTGTCACTGAGAAAGAGTGCCTTGATGTCTTGCTCGCCATCAAATATTACCGCCCTTTACTATATGGGACCCTCTTTAAATTGGTTACAGAATATGAAAGATCCCACTGAGCGGTTGGCACGCTGGGAATTGAAGCTCCAGCACTATGAGATGACCTTTGAACACTGAGCTGGGACACGCCACATGAACGTCAATGGGTTGACCTGGCTGCTAGTATTTTACTTAGCAAAAATGAAGTAGAGAAGTTACATGACCTCCTAATGACCCTTGATTCATGGGCTGATGAAGCTGAACCTGTACAGAAGATGATGGCTTGACATATGTAACACTAAGGTGGAAAATGAACAGTTATACAAAAAGTAGGGGATGAACTGGTTGCCCTACCTTTGATCATCTGAGCGAGTACCTGTCATTATGGAATCTCACGCCATCCTAGGGCATAGCGGAGTGCAGAAAACCTATGTGTGAGTGAAAGAACAATACTACTGGGAGGGAGTCATGGAGACCATTATTAAAGTCTTGTATGCCTGTCTGATATGTAAAAGGCAATACAGCTCAAAACCAGAAATCAATATTAACCTACCACTCCTCAACAGCCCTTCCACACAATAATCCTAGATGTGGTTGGCCCTCTACCTTAAACTACGGTTGGAAATCGATATATATTAGTAGGGGTTGACCTTACAAATGGTAGAGGATGTGGCACTTCAAGCTCAGATGGCCAAAGCCACTACTACTTTACTCCACTAGTACATCTTCACACGTCATGGTTGACCAGGCTCTTCTCTGTGACAATGGAAAAAACTTCACTTCAAGAGCGGTCAAAATTCTAGACACCTCTATGGGAACCCAGCAACTTTTCTTGGCCTCTTACAACCCTTCCACCAATGGTACTGTGAAAGAGCTAATGGAAAGTTGGTCTCTATCTTACAAAAGATGATTACTTCAGACCCTCTTCACTGGTACCTTACCTGACCAGTGCCCTCATGGCCTACCATATCAGTTACCACAGGATCATTAAAATGTCTCCATACCGTGTATTATTGGCCGCGAACTTGCGTTGCCTACTTTACTAGCAAAAGATGTTTTCTAAGCTATGATTGATGATCCAGATAAAGCCATGAAGAAGTTGGCGCAGAACATCATCAAAACAAAGTCTGAAATGATGACTAATTTAGCAAAAACTGTCACTAAAGAGGGCCAAGCTGCTAATGAGCTCCAGCCACCTATCCCCTTCCTTCCAAGTGTCAGACTTGGTACTCTACTATCACAACCAGATCATGCCTAGAAGGGAAAAAGATTGGGTCCATCTGGTAAGGGCCTTTCATTATCATTTATAAGCGAGGGGATGAGTATTCCATTAAGTCCCTCGCTTCTGGCCTTACCATTAACTGAGTGCATGGATGATTCTTGTTACCTTATTCCCCCTACCAATCTTGAAGGGGGTAATGTCAGACAATTAAAAGTCTGATGTATTAATAAGAGTGGTTTGGAGGAAAATAATCTAAATATCAGGCAAAAGACCCTGGTTGATTCCTGGTGGAACCCCTCAAATTGGAGTAACACTTCTACTAGTAATTGAACAAATAAAATGAGTTTTGGCGGTCAGATTGCACCAAATCATTGGCCAAATCTGGGGAGTTTATTGGAGGCTCCTCCCCAGGCCACTTCTAATCTAGCACAACTTACACCTCGGCGACTGTCCCCTTTTATAGGGTTGAAATGAATCCTTCAGATGAAAATATATTTGCTTCCAATGTTTGGCTAAAAATGTAAAATGTTGTCTCACAAATATATCCTACTGGCAATTGACTTTCCACTGGTATTTCGCAAAAGTGAGGCGAGTTTCCTGAGGTCCAATAGGTTGAAACCCATATTCCCTAATTTGAAAGCATCTAGCTTATAGTGAATTTCTCATCTGAATCACTTTGAGCTTCAAGAAAATTTAAATACTAAGTATTTTAATATTGAGAGGGTTCACTTTTCTCCCTTGCCACAACTCAATAATATATATAGATTCCCAACTTTTTTAATTATTTAGTGTTTCATTATTTTTTATTACAAGTGGTGCAAAAATAACGCTGAATCAGATAGTTTGAATTTAGGTGCAAAACGCACCAGTGAGCATTTCTAAAAGTAAAACTCAACAAACACCAGCAACATCACATGAGATTTGGAAGAAATGATCAACCCCTCACTTAACATTGTTCCTATTTGCTCTCTAATGCAGTTCTAGCCTTCAGTTTGAGAGGATATATGGGACAGCCTCCTGGAAGCTTGAATTTTTTAAACTGAAACAAAAAAGAAATGGACCTGCAAGTGAGAAAGGGGTAATCCCTTAAGACTAAACACAGCTATAAACACCAAGTACTCAACTGACATTGTCTTACCTTGAATTAGTACAAACAACTCAATCCTTTTGAAAGAGAAACCCCACTACCAGAATCTATTTCATTGGGGATCTATCCCTTGGGTTCAAAGTGGCCCTCCAGGATGCAACGTCAAACACTGACCTGAATTGGTGCCACCATTGCATCTCTAATACCACTGGATGAGCCAGATTTTTCATAGAACAAAAATCTTCCTCAAATTATTTGGTTCCTGTCAGGATCTCCCTATGCAAAGCGGAAGCCTTGTCCTTGGGAAGAAGATTGGCATATACTGCTACACGGAACTTGACTTTTGAGCTACATAAACATTCCAATAAGTCCTAAATTAAGGCTCAACTTCACGTCACTAGGCTGTATCTCAATTTTAGAAATTACTTGAATTACTCCAAATTCGGTTAATAAGTCTTATATTTTTATTCCAAATATTTTACCTAATTCTAAGGCTACAGTTATACAACTCCGTCATCCCTTATTAAAGATCTTAATATCTTAAGCAACTGTTCATTCTGTAATCTAGCAAGTTGGACCTCTAAATCTGGACTATTGGAAGAGATCCTACTTGAGTTTAATACCAATTTAACTAAAATACAAACCTATCACCAGGAGATCAAAAAGCTCAGCTGATTTTCTAGGTGGGACGAGATGATGGACAAACCACTGAGGAATTAAGAATAATTAATGAATCATTACTTGCAATTTCCAGTGACTCATGATTTCTCTTTTACAACAGCACTATAAATAGAACTATTATATTTTTAAATAAAGTACTTCTTCAGAGTAATATATCAATTATCTTATTTTTATCTAAGCTCTTAGTTTATTCTATTAGATAAAGTTTCTTCCTTTGCTGCATCTTATGAAGCCTCATTCCTCTTAAATGACTGTAACGAATCAAGCCTCTTGTAATCAGCCAAGATGTCAGGCTCCCTATGTTAGCACCTGCGAGAGCATCAAGCGGGAAGAGAGACAGGACTTGTTGTATCTAATCAGTAATCTCACCTGATATGATGGGACTCACCGTGACACATTGGCTAACATGACATCTGGCTTTTTCCAAGTTCTTAAACCCAAACGTCACACTATTGAAATATCCATGTAGTTTTCATCTACAATTATATCTATAAGAGCCATCATCTCCTTCTTCTGTATTTCAACACACAGTATCATTGGAATAATAGAAAATGGTAGAGAAAAGTAACAGAGTCATTTTAGGCATTTTACTAGATTGTGAACTTAAACGCAAATTGGACTTGGGCCCACCATTCTTTTCTTATCAAATAGTACCTTCCCGCTGGACACCTCTTTTCTGGAATCCCCCTAAGTCACTGGTGCGACCATCCTTGAGTGTATCTGAAGTTATGCAGTGAAGAGTGCCAGTTACTCTGTCCCCAACGGGGACCTAAAGGGGACTGAACACCACCAGGTATGCTTGAACCTTCGCGCCAGTCCCATGCCAACAATAATTGCTTCTCCACCTGCTGGGTCAACGCGATCTCATCCAGTAAAGAACCTGGATGTTTGCCATCACTATTGCCATGAGGAGGTCTGGATGCAAACTTTGCTGGAAAATCCACGACAACTATGAATTGACACTTGAGCTATCCTTGCCAGTGGACATAAAATATGTGCATACTCCTCCACAAAATTATGTCCTTGATTGACCATCAACAACGTCAAACAAGACTCTATTGAGTCTAATACAGACAAGACGCGCAATCCGCAAAATACAAACTTTTATCCATTGAACTTGTAAGACATATTGATCTTCAAATTTACACATAGCCCAAATCTACTTATCATTTGGCAGTGCTTCCAACACCTGAGAATTATGAAGAGATAAAGGGGCTTTCCCCACCACCTGGGTCAGCCACCTCTGGAAACAAATCTGCGCAAATATCTTATAAATATTGTCCAACTCCTCCAAAGAAAGTGCTGTATGTATTTTCTCAATTTGGGTGCATCCAAAATTCCTTGACCTATCACCATGATTAAAATTCATACCCATGCTACTTTACACACCAGGAACGCTAGCAAAACCTCTACCAATACCACAGTTATTTCATGTCAATACCATTTCACTCCTCCCATGAACACAACCTATTCCTACGGCCCCCACAAGACTGAAATAAACGTGTTTGAATTACATGTAATGTAATACACAGGTCTTTTCAGTATGCCACAAATTCATTATGCAATGCCAACCACATAAGAGACCATGCAATTTATAATTCATCATATATAAGTTCCTGTATATGTGCGCCATGTCTGGAATTCACAATATAGTCCTGTACATTGTCTCTATGATGCTCATCACCAATAAAATCCATTGTCTCCAGGTCTGAGCTAAGAGTGAGGCAATATATTGGCCAAACTTGCTTTTGGAGCTCATGATCCATAATAGCCATCAAAATAAATCAAAAGTTAAAAACCCAATTTTAAAATGAATTTTTTATATACTAATGACTTTATTTAAAATCTAGAAGATAAATTAGAGTTTTAAAACCCTAGTACACTCTTGTATATTATTAGATTTTGGGCATCGAAGATGTGTGCTGGTGCTTGTTTACATAAAATCCAACATTTGGGGATTGAAACCACTGAAAATAATAAAGGTAATTAAACTTCAAAAACTATAAAGTTATGGTTTTTAAAGCTTTATTAAGCGCCACGGGGATAAGAAAAAACGAACCCTCTCAATACCTGACTGTTCATTATTTAAACTGAATTGAGGGTCAAAGGGATTTAATGGTAAGTCGGAATATCTTAATATCTTCCAAATTAGGAAATATGTAAATTCAACCTATTAAAGCTTGGAAAACTCGATTAATTTTGGCTGAACAATGGATGGGGAATTATTTAATATTCAAGTGGGTCAACCTTGGGACAGATATACCATACTGATAATTTTCTAGCCAGTACAGGTTTCAAACTCAAAATTTGCACTATGGTGAAAGCAGTTTTACCTGCCAAGCTAAACACCCTTTGGATGGGGAGTTATTGTTAGGCAAGATGTACCCTTGGGGTAAAAATTCAATATATTTTAAGCCAATGCCCTTTCAAGAAAATTATTGCATTTTGGGGGACTCCCACCACGCCTGTAAAAAGGGGTGGTCCCCGCTTAGGTGTTAGTTCTGAACTAGACGTGATAAGGTGGGAGGGACCTTGCAAGAGCTCCCTTGATTCAGATGATGAGTTTGAATATTCTGGCTACCTAAACTCAAACTATTTGGCCAAGTTTTACTATTATTATTAAAAGTATTGCCCCAATTTGAAGGTTTCCAATGATAATCTGCCAGAATCTTTTTGCCAATTTCGTTTATATCAAAACCCAAATTTCTCCTTATACAACATTAGACTTGTAATTTTCAGCATATATCATTACTTCAAGAATTACTTAGGCTTACAATTAAATAGGCTCTTGAGGAACACCCAAGTCATATCATGATGAAACTATACATTACAACCCACAACAATTTGAAAGGATCAAGTCATGAAAAAATGCTTCAGGATTTAATCCAGCTGTGATGTTCCAATATTCTCAGACTTGCATGACTGTACCTCGACCTGTTTCCCCATGGGCATGTCCAAAACCTCATCCAGGCCTGCATTCCCAATTAACTCTTATTCATAATCTTGACTCCTGAACCAGATTCTTCATTATGAGTCATAACCTCCCAAATCAGGTCAATGTGACAATCAGACTGCACCTAACCTGTTACACCCATTTGTAGACTGGACTCCTTTTTGATTGACGAGATGATTGTTTGAGTCTCAAAATTAAACACCCTTTTAAAAATCCTTTTAACCCATGTTATTTCATGCATTCAGTTGAGAATTCCATTCTACAAATTCTCAAAAATTTAGGACCCTTATTTATAGTGTAATACTTTTATTCTTCAATTAAGAAGGTTTTCTCAATAGAATTACCTTGTAAGATGTTTTTATAATAATAATGAAGCTGGATCATCCAAACTTAGATTTAATGGATCCTCCGATGTTATAAAAAGCTTCAAACTTGTTAGTAATTCAATAGCCATTTCACGTGGCCACAGGGATTGCAATTATCCCTAATTAGAAAAATGAACTAGTCAGTAAATACTGTACCATAACATCTTCTTTGGAAATATATTACTGAGTGATTTTATCTGGGCAATGGTGGTAATCTTTAGCTTTTTTCATGTGTGACATTCTATAGTGTTTACTTCCATTTAACTAGATATTTGCGTTAGCCATGTACCAGTTCACTGTCCATAATATCATTGACTTCATACTAAGGAGGTTTATAGAATGTACGTTGAAGAGGTAAGTACTTCTCTGGAAGAGGGCCTTAACAACTTAAGTTGGGAAATGTGGATGTTAGGTTTTTGAATCGTTCTGGTAAAGATAGTTCAAAGGCAACAGGATTTATTTGATTACCCTCCTTGTATGGACCAATTGTACATGACCAAGCTTGTCGTGTGGTTCCTTTAATTATAGTTTCAAGAGTGGATTAGTATAAAGCTCCCCATCTTTATACCTATATTGTCTTGTCTCTTCTTATCAGCCTTCTGTTTCTAGGCGTTTACTGCATAATTCAGATGTTGCTTCAAGAGTTGTAAAATCTCTTGGCATTTTTGCAGTTATATTCGCAGATGAGATCTACTCTCCTACTGATAGATACCAGAAATCTGGATAATAACTTGGTTGGTGAAGAGATGGGCATTGCAGTTGATTATGAACCAAGTCGTTGTACAAATCTGAGATAACGCTAACCTATCTCCAGTTTGTCTGACAACCTGACACATAGCAAAAAGGTATTTTCAGCAATCTTTTATTCTCTCAGTCTGTCCATATGATTGCAGGTTGTGGACAAATGAGCTGCAAGGATTAGTTTGTAGGGAAGATGGGAGATTACCCAAAACTCCTACACAAACTGGGGCCCATGGTCAGAGATTATTCGCTCAGGAATTCCATGAAGCGAGAAAACTTCTTCCATGAACAATTATGCTTCCTCTTTTGAATTGATTTATATATTACAGAGAATGAACTCAGAATACTTTATTAACCAGTCAACAAATACCATAATTAACTCATCAAAATAGACTTTAACAATGAGTAGATAAGATAAAGTTAATGAATGTCCATGGATTGCTGGGTCTCTGTAGGGGCATCAGCTTCCCTACTGGAAGACCATGATGAGGCTTGACATGAGTGCAGGTCAGACATTGTCTCACATATTACTTAACTAACCTTAATAACCCAGATCACAAGTAGTGCCTGGTGATTAGGTCTAAGGATTTGTGACTTCAGGGTGAACAGTCAGCGGATGGTTATGGTTTGCCTCCAAACTATCCATTTATAAATTTTTAGCTGAGATCCACAACGTCCCATGATAATGGTTTTAACTATTCTCAAGACTAAATTTTTGAGCATGGCTGAAGTTCCACTGACCAACTCTTTCCACAACTCAAGCCCAAATTTTGTTCTCCATTGGGTTGCTCTTATTCTACCATTGATTCCATTAGCACCACTCCTTATTAACTTGAAAACGATGGGGTGTAACATGGTGGCTTTATTGAAGTTATACAGCCCCAAGTTAGAATATGCTAATACAGGATCCTAACTTAAAAGATCCAAAAGCGAGTTCTCTTTTCTTAATAGACAAACAATCATAAATTAAGAGAAGTTAACTCCAGGTGCCAGCAAGCTTGTCTCTGATTTATGTGTTGTAGCTTTTTGTTCAAAAGTGCTTTATGATCTGTACAAATTGTGAAGGGCTAACGCATATAAAACAGGAGGAGTTACTACTCTTGAAGTGATGCTACTATTGCCAACAGTTCCTTATCATATATTGAATAGTTGGTCTCCGCAGGCATAATCTTTCAACAGAAATAAAAAAAGAATGTTTTAAGCCATCCTCCCAATGTTTAAGAAGGACAGCACTTATTGACAATTGATGCATTAAATCACAAAAATAAATGGTTTCTTTTGGCCAGCACGGGAAAATGGGGGTTTTATTGAAGTTCCTCTTTTTCTTGGAAGGCCTCTTCATCTTCTGAGCTCTAACAAGGGATTCCTTCCCTGTTTACCGAGTAAGAGGTATGGTCAATGCTGAAAGACCCTTAGAACATTACCTCAAAAAATTTACCTTTCCTATAAAGTTTTCAACAGCTGTCTAATTGGTTAACGCCTTCTAATCCTTGATGGCTTTAACTTTATCTGTGCATATTCTAACCCTCCCTTTAAAGCAATGCTACTAAATACTTCATGGATAACTTTTAGAACTTGCATTTTTAAGGTTAATTTGAGTCCCGCTGTCATGTCATATGATGGCTTTCTGGTTTGATTCGTGGAGACAAGGAGGAAGTAAGGAAGTCCAAAAGGGTTAAGTTGGCCGCCCTCACTGATCTCAGATATACCTTGGATCAACGCTAGATTAAGACCAAGAAGACTCAGGTAAAGAACAATAAGTTGCATGATGAGGTTTACATATTACATTGACGTTGTTAAAGATTACCAGATATAGTTTGAACAAGGATGGCTATTACATTTAATCCATAAATGAGGGCTCATTTCATTCTCAAAATACAATCATAATAAAAAGTAAATTATCACCTAGTGTTAAAGTCTCAATTTTACGCATACTCGAGCTATGGAACTACCATTGATGTTAGTCTCTCTTTATTGGCAAAATTGGCTTAAGCCCATACAAAATGACTGAGCTTATCATTCCAATTTTCTCTATATAGTAGTAATTGTTAAACCAATATCTCTGCTGGTCATCTCTTCTTTTATGAATAAACTATTATTTTTTTACTTATCAGATGATCCCTTTTACTGGCCTAACCATTTAACTCTTTAAGGAAGTATTCCGTTTTATCCTTATACACCATAAAACTGTTGCTACCATTCATAATGGGGTTTCTTTATTAATTTTTATATTTTCTTTTTAAGCTGGATTTTAGTTCCTTTCTTCCCTACTTAAAAATGGGAGAGTTATAGAAACTCTCCTCACAATGATGACAAATGATTGGGCTCTCTGTTTGATTAATATGACCGCCTGGTGGGCAGTTACCAAGTTTTTAAGAAGTTATGCCCTGACAGCAGGTATCAATCTGCCATACACTATGTGCACCTGGACAGCCAGAATTTTCTTTGCCAACAACTAAATGGTTCAGCACAGCTCATTCTTTTAGTGTCATAAACATATTTTTATTTAACAATGCATCTATAGAGCTTTTTGCACACATTCTCAGCTAGCAAGATTATCAGGAATTGCTAGGGGATAATTTCCTATTGTGAGGTTAATTGAAAATCGTTTGACCCTGATTTTAGGGTAACTAAGTTCAGGGTATTTTAGATTATTAGCCTGGGCAGATCTATCAGGGATTGATCTGAATGAATGCTTAAGATTTCTTTTTTAGCACTAGGTGGTCCCAACCTAAAGGGGGGATACACCAATCTATGAATGCTTAAGATCTCATTGGGCAGATGTTGGGATTTTTGCC
Organism: Massospora cicadina; assembly: GCA_022478985.1. Taxonomy (NCBI): domain Eukaryota; kingdom Fungi; phylum Entomophthoromycota; class Entomophthoromycetes; order Entomophthorales; family Entomophthoraceae; genus Massospora; species Massospora cicadina. Next base: position 83,001 of record JAKSZP010005536.1, on the reverse strand, counting down.
CCTATTACAAGCCTGCTAGATTACCAGGAATCGCTAGAGGATAATTCCCTAATGTGAGGTGAATTGGAAATCAGTTGACCCTGATTTTGAAGTAACTATTTTTGGGGATTTTAAAAATTCTTCTGGTTAGATCCATCGTGGACAATCCAGATGAATGTTTAAGATCTCATCGGACAGAGTTGCCAACAAAGTAGGGGCATCTGATAGTGATTAACTATCAGGTGTACCAATTGGGATTGGTCAGGTTTCATCACCGACTAATTGGGAATGTAAGTAGTAAGTTTTGAGGCGAGTGATGCCACCTGCAACTAGCAAATCAATCAGTTGGTTTGTGACCTGTCTTAATGGGAACAAGTCCCATTACCTAAGCAGGTCGCTTGCAAAATATGATTGGTTTGCTTGTATTAAGAGGAAAACATTAAAGACACGTTTTCTGACTCTTTCCATTTAAGTATCGAGGATGTCCAATGACAGAATTCTAGCCAGGATGGGGAAGACCATCACTGCTGATTTAAGGTTGGGTGATTCAACGGCAATGACTTCTATTTCAAAGAAGAGGTGTCAACTGAGGGTTAGACAACCAATTCCCCCAATATAAATTCCCTAGTATTCACTCATAATAAAAAACAGCTTATAGTTTATATAGTATATAGTAGATATACCAGTGTAGTAAAACTCAAGCAGTTTTTATTTGTTCTATTCTTTCTCAGGGATATTATTGCTGAGTGTGATGATTGGGAGACTCTTTAAGGAAAAGAGTAAGGATCTGAGTGGGGATCCAGAGAAGAAAAGGAATCAAATTGGGGATTGATCCCAACTCTGTGTCAAACAGGAGAACCTGTCACTAGGGAATCTCTGGGAAGTCCAGGTTAGATTGTACGAGGGAATAAAACTCTTATTTTGAGACAACTCAAGTATTTGGAGTGGAAATACTGGCCGAGTGTTGGGCCAAGATCTATGAATTTCCATTCAAGTATGGATAATAGTTGTAATAATATTATCAACTGATTATATCAACAACAATACAATGCGGAAAAATTGCACAAAAACCAAACCTGTGCAAGTAATAAGTTTATAGAGGTTACTGGCCAATAACAAAAACCAGACCCATAAATTTTTACAAACTGGTGCTCTCTACAGGGGTGTAGTTGAGTATAAGATCTTAGAAGGATGTCATGTAAAGATGAGTTAAGAAAATTATGGATGGAGTTAGCCATTATTAATCAGAACGCCCTAAACTCAGCGGATCAACAAGAATTTGCAACCTTGGAAGAAAGAGTCAACAAGATGGAGGAAGGGATTGATAATGTCATGAGTTTCAGGAATGAGTTACTTGGAAAATTAACTTCATTAAAGAAGAAAGAAGGGGACTTAATTCAAGAAGTCTTATTTCTTAAAATGGAGCGTGAAGGGATTGCGTTCATTTAATAGCATTTAGCACTAATATCATGTGGCTTATAAAAAAGGTCGAGGAGTTAAAAGCTCATAAATGTGATTGTGAGCCATATGCAGCGACCAACGCTGAGTAAGAACTCCCCATATAGTAATTGGGAAGATGACTACCCCAAGAAACTTGCTACCCACTTTTACCACTATTTTGGATATGACGCCTGAAATTACTCCACAAGTGAGACGAGTAGCCAAACCTAGAGAGTTAGCTAGAGAGACCTTGGAGGAATTCAAGGTGACACCAAAATTGCTGACTTTCCATCAGGATAATGCTTCAGCATTTTTCCAATTGTTTGATATGACAATGTACAGATATGACGATCATCAAAAGCCACTGATGGTGATTAATTGCTTAGATACCAATTGCCAAAACTTAGAGCTGCCCCACTTGGAGGGGGACAGCTGGTCATACGCAGAGGCCAAAGCGGCCATTTTGAAGGAATTAAGAAGACCAAAGCACATGTCGAAGTGCAAACAAGAGTTTATGGGCATCTAATTCCATAAAGATGAATCCTTAGCAAGCTTCGCTGATCATTTCTACTAGGAATCATAAATCCTGGTTGGAGCAAAGGTGTTGGATGATTTTAATACCAGAATTGCATTATAAACAGCCCTTTGGCCCTACTGTAATTTGCACCAAATGATGTCTTCTGTGTTCATGACAGAAATTACTACCTCTCAGATGGTAGACAATTTTAAAATTTTGGGAGCAACCTTTGATGCCCCAAACAGAAAATTCAAATCAAACTCAAAACCAAATCTAAATCCCACAAAGGGGAACGAGGGTGCTAAGGAGATGAACAACTGATCCACGCCAGGGAATAAGCCTGAGGACTTCAGACGGATTAATAAGAAGGAGAATTTCTGTTATCAATGTGAAGGAAAGGGACAATTCGCTGTAAATTGCAAAAAAGCCCAATGATCAAAGCAACGTGGTCCAAGTAAAAGAGTCTTCAATCGCAAAGGAGTTGGGAAAAGGGCCCATGCCTAGATGGGGAACAGTCTAAAGCTGCGGAGAAGCCTGTTCCTCCTGATATTATGCATGAGGAAATTGGTATCAGTGATCTATCTGTGGATGAAGATGTACAGGATCAACTGTATCAAGTGGTCAATTTGGATTTGAATGTGGCAACAAGATATGAGGCGAAGGGGATCAACCCTGAGATAATCAACGAAGTTGCCTGGCTGTATGCCTGACAACTAGTGGACAAGGTTCAAGCCACAGACAATCCCAATGAATTGGCCAAAGTTCAATTAGATGAGGCAAACCTGTCTCACCCTCAGCGAGATAAAGGAATCATTTCCTGATTTATCAGCACAAATCATTCAAACCCTCAATTCAGCTAATGATGCTGCCATACACTTAGTAAATAATATCTTACAATAATCTGAGTGTACATATGTAGATATAATATGAATTAAGCATGGGTGAGGGCAATTGTTGACAGTGAAGCCTATTAATATCATCTCAACCAAGTTGGTGAAAAGGATGAATATCTCGCCTGACTTGGAGCACAAGAAGGAATATGGGACAGTTGGGCCAAATACCACCATATCATGTTTAGCATATAGCACTCTGCCACTTTAATTTGGATCTTTGGTGGTATCTGCGCCAGCAATAGTTTTGGCCAACCAAAACTATGACATTCTGAACAGGATGGAATTTCTACAGAATTACGGATTTAAATGTAACTTTGAGGATAATAAGTTGACCATATTGGGTCAGATGTTACCATTGGTCTATTAGAAGGATGTGGAAGCTCCACTGAGTAGGAGAAATAACCTCATCAGCTTGATATACAATGATGGCATTGTCCTGACTTGATAACAACTAGTTGGCCAGAAGCTACAAGAAATGCTGACAGAAATTCTAGATAACCAGAGAATTCCAATGAGAATCAAGAATGTGAAAAAATACCGCCATGATCAAAAATGATAGTCAACACAGGGTTGACATTGGAGATACTTAAGCTGTTGTATGGGGAGGTTGGAAGCCTGGAAGAAGTCCAGAGTAGAGCCTTGTGTGGCTCCTGGAATAATAATTCCAGGCCATGGAGAAATTAAGTGAAAAACCAAAGAAGATTGAGAATAATCAGATAGTCACATTTGTTCATATAATCTTGATGACTGAATTGAGGAACTTCCACTATTTTGGGACTATCAATGAGATGGGATTACCAGCTGGGGTAACCAAGAGTATCAACATATTGGTTGATCAAGAGCAACTCACTTATCTGATGGAAGGACAGCAAGAAGAGATGCAAAAATTGTTTGAAAAGTTATGGGAAGTATTTGCCCCAGGGACAACCATGATTTGGGATGCGCAAGAGATGTGATCCACAAGGTCAATACTAGGGAAAATTTGCTGATCAGGATGAGACTGATTCGATGGTCAAAGGTGCCAAAGCATTAGTGGAAGAAAGAATCAGCAAACTAGTGAAGCATGGGCTTCTAGTTCCATCATCAAGTCCCTGGGCTAGTCTGGTTCTTATCATGAAGAAAAAGGATGGCTCTAATTTGGGTGGTGATTAACTACTGAAAGCTGAATTAGATTACAAAGAAGGATTCATATCCCCTACTAAGAATTGATAATGTGCAAGATCAATTGGGAGAAGCAAAGTTTTTTTACGATGAATAGATATCAGGATATTGGCAAATCGATTTGCAAAGAGAAGACCAAGAAAAATGCGATTATTACCGTTCAGGGGCTATACCAACTGATGAGGATGCCCCAGGGTCTATGCAATGCGCCTGCAATGTTCCAAAAAGCCATGGTCGCTATACTGAGCGACTTAAAGTTGTCATGCATCCTGGTGTACTTTGACGATATCAATGTGTTTAGTAGGACGTTTACTGACCATATACACCACTTGGAAGAAGTATTCAAGAGACTGTCTGTGACAAACCTGAAGATTAAGCTGAGGAAGTGTCACTTCTTCAAGAAAGAGTTTAAATATCTGGGATTTATGATCAACTCTAGTGGACTGCAGCTGAAAGCCCAGAAGATTGAAGCCATAGAATAAATGGCTGTGCCAAAGAGTGTATGAGAATTCCAAGTGTTTCTTCGAATGGTCAGATACTAGAGAAGATTTATTCAGGATTTTGCCTGAATCACCAAGCCCTAATTCAATCTGTTGAAGGATCTGAAAAAAGGATTTGTATGGGTTGAGGAAGCACAGAAATACTTTGATGAGTTATGCCAGTACTATATAAATTCTCCAATTTTGAAATACCCGAATTTCAATTGAGAATTTATTATACAAATTGATGTTATATTGACGGCGATTGGCGCCATATTAATCCAATTGATGAACATGAGGATGAACATCCAGTGGCATATTTGAGCCAGACACTCTCAGCCGCTGAGAGAACTACACCATAACTGAGCATGAATGCCTTGCGGTCATTTATTCCTGAAAGCAGTTTCAGGTGTACATCCACAGAATGCACTTCAAAGTGGTGACAGACCACTCCTTGTTGCTTTGGATTAACAATTTTCAAGAACCAGAAGGATGACTGGCCCAATGGGCATTGAAGTTACAGGCGTATGATTATGAGATTATCCACTGCGTAAGGGATTCTCATCAGAATGTGGATGACTTATCATGGTTACCAATGGTATAGATGGTATACCAGCAGGCAGATGAGTTATTCCAGAGAATGGTTGATGGAGAAATTGGGAATGAGCCCCGAGAAATCCAAGGTGCACTTTGAAAAGCAAAGGAAAACACTGAGACCATGGATGGACAAGTTTTTAAGATGATTAATGGGAAGCAGTTATTATTCTTAAAGCCATCGGAAAGAGCAGCTATTGTTCAAGCCGCTCATAAGGTTGTCAGGCATGGAGGCCTGAGAAAAAACAACCAACCATATTCGCCAGTACTACTGGGAGTCAATCAACTATGATGTCGCCGATATCTAGCTTGTTGTGTGGAGTGCCAACTGCACAAGCCACATAAGAATACAGCTGGATACTGACTGGTCCGCCCTAGATTTGCCTGGCATACAGTGTCCATCAAAATGATGGGACCACTGACGATGGGCACAGAGGGGTCAAGTACATATTAGTTGCTATCACCATCTGACAAGATGGGTCAAGATGAAGGCCCTGGCAAAAGTAGATGCTACCAGTACTGCAAAGTTTATCCTGAATCAAGTAGTATACTGACATGGATGCTCACAAGTCCTGTTGAGTGATAATGGGACAAACTTCACGTCACATGTGATCCTGCGGTTAAAAGAGACAATGGGGATCCATGGAGTCATGTCTGTACCCTACCAGCTGGAGACAAACGGACTGTTTGAACGAGTTAATGGAATGCTGGCCCTGACGCTGAGGAAGCTGGTCGCAGGAAGAACTTCCATGTGGGGAACGCACCTGAGTTTGGTGACGTTTTCCTACAATATCAATTATCATATGATGATGGGAAAAATGCCGTTTGATTTGCTATAAGGGAAAAAAGCTGCGTTGCTCCCAATTTTATACTCAGTGGTGGAACCAACATTGGGGATGAGTGCCAAGAAGTACCTAAAATGACTGACTAATATCCTGATCAAATTGAAATTGCAAGCATTTAATACTGCTTTAAAGAAAAGTATATGGGCGATAATGACAGACAATAAGAAAAGACTGGCCTTATCATAATACCAAATAAGCAAAGAGTTGCCTATTGCGATATGTATGGTTTTGGGAGAAGAAACAAATTAGATGCGTTGTGGTCAGGTCCATTTGAAATTATCACTAAGATGGCGATGGACGCCAACTCCATCAATAATCTCTTGGATGAAAGGGTAGTAAATCGAGTCCATACAAAGTATTTGAAGCGATGGATTGATAAAATAATGAAAAAAGAGTTCCCAAAGGACCGCTGAACCATTAAGTTGATTATGTCCTAATATTTTGGCCAAGCCTAAAAAAAGAACCTCTGAACCAATTAATAATGTTAAGTCTTAAAAGTAAGACATCTTAACTATAGAAAACTGGTATGTCTAAGTATACCTAGGATCCAGTTTGGGAGAAAAATAAAAAAGATGGACCACTGAACTGAAATAAGGTCATGTCCCATGAAAAAGAAGAAGAAAAAAAATAAAAGATTGATAAAATATTGGAAAAAAGATTATTAAAACCGCATAGAAAATTTATATTTTAAAATTCTTATAATTTTTAAAAACTTTTCTTTCTCGTTGCAAACACTTTTGCAACCCATTCAATTCAAGACTAAATCTAGTTTGATAATCTCATAGAGGGGATTAGTCTGCGCCCATGTCTGGGAGCAGTTGGGCAAGCAAGGCAAGAGGAGCAGGCGGAAGGCCTGCGGCCTCTAACATTCAAAAACGCCCCAGAGAATCTGGCAGAATAGAAAAAAATCTTAAAAAACTGGCGGTCACAATTTCCCCAGAGATACTCGCGTGGCAAGCACGATGCAACCAGTACATCAATATGCCACATTCCCAGCCACTTTCATCGGTGGAATTTGGAGTCCGTGTGTATCTGGACATCCAAAAAATGGCCCTATGGGAAAAATTTTGTGAAGATGAACACAAAATTTTCCTGACTGCGGTGTACGTTGCACCTCACTCCATGTCACGTGGTTGGCTGGACCTAGGTTTTGAAAGCAAAATAGCAGCAGATGAGGCTGCAGTGGTGCGCGTAGTGGTTGACCTCTTGAAGGGCAACAGGTCGTCGAAACTAAATGCACCAGATGGACAAAATCAAACCAAATTTTCCTCACGTTTGACTTTTTGCCTACTACAGTAAGACGTGACATTTTGGAGCAACACCTGAAAGATGGTCTCGCCATATATGGTGAAATACAATCTTTCAAAATGCAATGTTTCACGCTGATGCCACACCTATGCACCAGCAAAGCCATCGCAGTTCTGACCCCAACTGAGGAGATTGTGAAGGACCTAACCCAGATCCTGCACTCCACCTTTATTGACATCGCAGGGCACACCACCCACCCATTCCGGGTAACCGTGGACAGCGCGCCCCCCATTTGCACCCACTGTGACTCGTTCGGCCATAAGGCACATGCATGCCCCATCAAAGAGGGCGTTACATTCCAAGAGCACCCCTCGGCGGCCATGGCCAGCAGAGAGGCGCACTACAAACCACCCGCAAGCACCAAAGAGGCTTTCCCGTGGGGAGCACAAGGCTGCTACCTATTGGTAAAGCCCATCTCCCCGCAGGAGTGGAAGAAGGCCAAGCAGGCCCATAGGACCACGGCCAAGGAAGTGGCCAAGGTCACCACCACCATTCCACACTCACAACGCCAGGAGGACATTGAGACCTTCGCGGCGGAAGCAACTCAGGAATCCATCACCCAATCAGATTGGGAGGCCCAAGCTGAACGGGCCACTCAATCTGAGGATCCGATGGGAGATTCGATCTCACCCAATCACTGCACCCAAGCCTCAGATGAAACAGACTTGGGACCTATCTCAACCAAAAAAAATTTTTTTGCCCCACTTGACGGTGCGCCAAACTTATCCACACCACAAAAAATTTGTCCGACGTTGGGAAAACAAAAAGCGAAGGCCAAAGCCAATGCAACTCTTTCTGCAAAAATTAACAAAAACCCTGATAGCGTTACTGCTAATACCTGTGCTGCTGTGAAAGCCCGTGGGGACCTGGAAGAGGCTGGTGGGCCAGGGGCCCACCCCTCACACCTAAGGTGCGATGGGGGAAACCTTCACTCTAGGGATGCTGAATATCGCCGGACTCAAGGCCTCCCCGTCCCAGGCTAGGAAACTGAGTTTTTTACAAAATAATTTACACGTGGATATCCTGGCCATCCAGGAAACCCACTGTCCACGAGGTTCCGAAGATGTTTGGAAAACAATGCTCCTACCATCCCTATCCTTTTGGTCAAAGCACTGTGGGGTGCTAATTCAGAAAAACAATTTTTTCAAATTTACATCTTCAGAAACATTCCTAAATGACCGAGTGCTCATTGTCACCTTCTCATGGGCCGATGTTGCACACACAATTGTCAACATTTACGCCCCAAACGGTGCACAAGAGCATCGGGAATTTTTCTCGTCGGTCAAATCCCTCCCGCTACCCCCCAATTCTTTCCTAATTGGTGACATGAACTGTTGGCTAACCTCACCAATGGACCAGTGGCCGCCCTCACCCCACGCCCCACAGGGTCACGTAGAACTACGCATTCTAAAAGCCACCCTTGGGTTAATGGATGCGCTGCCGTGACATGCCCCACTGCTCGAAAACATGACGCGTCCCCACATCCACAACGGCCAATTAAGGTCCATGACCCGCATTGACCTTATTCTAGCGCCGGCGAAATTCCAACCCCACATCATTCACTTTAAAACAACGAAAATAGAATTCTCTGACCACCGACTGGTCTTGATAACATACCACTTACCCGTCACAGTTGCAAAGGCCCCACATTGGTGCAAAATCCACCCCCCAGAGCTTGCGTCGCCAGGATTTTCCACGTGGGTGGAAGAGGCAACTTTGGCAAAATTGTTTGTTGCACCGTTTTGTGCGGACCCCATTTCCACATGGGCAACTTTCAAAGAAGACACCATCCGCCACTATCACCATCTCTCATCCAGACGCTCATGAGCCACATCGGCGGTTATATCGCATGCGCTGGTGGAATTAGACCACTTGGAGTCCAACATTCCAGCCTCAGGATATAGCCCTGCATGGGGCCAGAAGTGGGCGGAGGCAGCAGCCCACCTCAACGCACTTGAAAGGCAACACAAACATCGGGTTTATGTCCAATACAGGGCCACATGCATCACTAAAGGCGACAAGTGCACCGCATACTTCTTCAAAAAAATTTTTGTACCATGCCAGAGTGTGGCCTGCACACAGGTGCGAAGATCGGATAATTCTATTGTGGACACACCAGCTGAAGTGGCAATCGAAACGCAAAGATATTACTCTGAGTTATACCGAGCTGAACCAATTCAGCCAGCTGAAATGGTGGAATTTCTTGACAGAGCTCATATCCGCACCTTTTTCCAATACCCGGAAATAATGAATTTAATTACTCCAAACGAATTATGGACTACCATTCGCGGTGCGCCAAACCAAAAATGCCCAGGCCCAGATGGCATTCCATATGAGTTCTACAAAAAATATTTTAAATATATATCCCCATTGCTGCTAGCCTCACTCAACCAAAGCCTGTTGGAAATGCGCCTCCTACCAGGAGGACATGAGGCCTTCACGGTCACACTCTTCAAGAAAGGGGGTAGGCTAGACTTAGCCAACTGGCGCCCCATTTCTCTAACAAACACAGACACCAAAATTTTAACAAAAATCATGGCTAGCCGTTTAGGGACTGTAGCATCTGCCACCATCTCTCCAGAACAATTCAGTTTCATCCCCAGAAGGTCAATTTGGGATAACGTGCACTCTGTGGCTAATGTGTGTCAGTCCACAGCCTCTGGGGCACTTGTATTCTTGGACCAACAAAAGGCCTATGATAGAGTAAGCTGGGAATACCTTAGGGCCTGCCTCCAACAATTCCGCCTCCCTCCCCGCTTCATTAACTGGGTGATGCTGCTCACGGAATCTGCAACAATGGCTGTGCGCGGCCCAGGTTTCCTAACAGAAGTAGTCCATCCTCAAAGGGGCCTGCGACAAGGGGACCCCCTGAGCCCACTCTTATACAACTTCAGCCTTGACCCACTACTGCGAAATGTGAATGCCCAACTCACTGGGGTCCATGTGCCAGGCCAAACCCCAGTCAAGATGATGGCATTTGCAGATGATTGCGTGGTGGGGGTGTCTAATAACAAAGATGCACGCGCGCTTGAAGCCCTCATCCAGGAATATTCCCGGGTAAGCAACGCGGCACTGAACGCCTCCAAAACCGAAATCATCCTCCTTGGTCGGTTTCAGAACTGCTGGGCCCCAGCAAGTAGTTCCCAACCCAGCCCAGCTGCTCGCCCAAGTCCACGCCTTACTAACTCAAAACACACCGCTCCACTGGTGCTCCCCTTTGTGCCGCGACCTACCATAGGACCGGTACGCCATCTGGGCGTGTGGTTGAAGGCAGGAGGATACGCGTCAGCAGTAATGGAGGGCCATATACTGGACAACGTGACGAAGCGAATCGCCTCTCTCAGAGCCCACCCTACTACCCTCACTGGCAGGGTTGTTCTTGCCAACTCTATGCTCCTATCCAAAGTCTGGTTTGGAGCCCACGCCATCCCCTTCTCCCCAAGCTTCATCAAATCCCTGTATGCTTTGCTACAAGATTGGCTTTGGTCAGGCCGCCCTCCACCAGTGCGGCTAGAGGTCATGTTTGGCCCTCATCATCATGGTGGCATGGGCCTACTTGACTTCAAAGCCCATGCCGCCAAGATCCTAGGCACCTGGATTGCGGCCGTCACTGCTCCTACACTCCCATCCCAACACTGGTCCCGCGCGGCCCACTCCAACTTCTCCCGAGCCTTGGGCCTCAACAATCCATCAAACCCCCACTCCCTGATGAAAAACCTCGCATCACACACATAAGCCACAGGTCCTCACGGGACCAAAACCCACTACAAACGAATCCTACTCTCCATTCGAAGCGCATAGTGGAGAATTCATATTAGTGGACATACAACCCGAAGAGGCCGCCCCTCTCCTCAGTTCACACAAGAGGTACAGGGGCTACCCATCCATGATGGCGTGATCCCCATTCGACCCCAAGTCCTATCCAGGGTGGACTACCTGGACATGATGGACATCCCTTATTCCACTGAGACCCAAAAGACTATCTGGAAATACGCACACCATCCTCTGTTGCAGCCTCAAGTCCGCTCCCATGTGTGGCGCTGCCTGAGGCGGGTGTATCGTACAGCTGAGCGCTCTAATGCTTTACACTCATCCTGTGTCGTGTGTGGCCAGTATGGAACGCTGTTTCACCGCCTGGAGAAGTGCCCCACCTCTAAAGTAATATGGCGCGAAGTCCAACGTCTGCTAGGCCAGGATCAAACACATCCCTTCAGTCTGTCAAGAGATATGTTTGCTTCATCAATGGCCTCCCCTCCCACCCTCCCTTCGTGCTCTGGTGGTTGCAATCGCCATGTGGACTATCCACACGATTGTCTTGGATGCCATCGCCGGATCCATCCCCACCCTCCCTGAAGCTGTCCACAGATTCTGGTCCCATTTGGTGGATCACTTTCAAGCGTGGATGTTTGGATATCTCCCACCATGTCGCCGGCAGCTGGTCTCCTCCTGGTTCCCAGTCTGGTTCATCAAATCAGACCCCTTCCTCCACACGTGCTCAATAGTGGCTACGCCCCCTACACACGTTCCCTCCCCTTCCCATAAGTGGCGTTCCCGCTGGCAACAAGAGATAGCATCGCTTCTCTGGGGTGCCTCACCTGGTACTAAGTTTTGTCTCGTCTGAGTCATATTCAGAAGTGTCCGTCCCATGGTCAGCCTTCCCCACAATAAATTTAAAAATTTAAATTTTTATAATTTTTATTTTTTTATTGATTTGCCTTGATTTGGGGATGATTCCGCCTGTGTTGCCAATTGGGGGAGAAATAATGGATCGCAGTATGAGTGAATAACCCATTAAAATCCAAGTGAGATATGATGCTAGAGAGGGCTAGATCTACACAAACCAAGTTCATTGAGCAGATGCAGATCCCTTCAAGAAAGAAACTAGGAGAAGGGAAATTGAGATGTTGGAAGAAGCCAAACGTGATACCCCAGAGTGGGGAGGGAAGCAAAAGTCAAGAAAAGGCAGTTGGCAAATAACCCCGATTAATCACAATATGGTACTAGAGCTGGAAGATTGGCCTTAATACTTGATGACAGGCTTCATCAAGAACACTGGTCATATGGTCAGGCAGAGAACAAGGGATGCTAGATGGGGGGTGCCAAATCATGCCCCCTATTAAAGCCATTAGTGGAAGATACCAACAGATGCGCTGGAGATGAGATAGTCATGCAAGGAGAAAATGGCATACTACTAGCTACGACTATGAGCTTCTCAAAAGCTGAAGCAGAATGAGTGATGCAAACTAGGAGAGGCTGGAAGCCTCATGGCCCAACTTTGAAGAGCTTGGCCAGTAAAGTGAAGAGCTTAAGCTGTGATATCCCAATCTAGGATGTTCTCAAGATTGGAAAAATTCAGAGCTATAGTAAAGCCTTGGTGACTTAGACCTTAATTTTGCATAGGGGAGTTTGAAATGTAAGCTGTTGCTAATGGTGAGTTTGGTGGCCAAGACAGCTGGCTTGTGTTATTGACTGAGTTGGAAGAGGAACTCTGGAAGCAAGTCTGATCCGGTGAGGAATGAATGATCAAGAGTGAAGGGCATTACTTCAGGATGTTCAACAATGATGTTAGGAGTATCTGCAAAAGAAGCTGAATCCAGGTGAGTCTCAAAATCTAACTCTGGAATTGATAACAGAGGAAAGATCAGCCACAAGTCATTTGAGATGATCACTAACCTGTTTTTAGTGGGGTTGGTTACTCTTTATGGTATTTCCAAGGAAGGACTAGCCGTTGGTACTTGACTAGGAGTATGAGTCCTGGAAGGACCATAGAAAAGGTTCTGTTACGCAGACTGAATCATCCGCTGGAAGAGCCAAAGATCTTGATCAGATAAATTATTGAGCAGCTGTTGGTACCACGACTCAGATTCTGACATATAAGCTGGATGAGAGGTGGAATGTTGGACTTATATGATAGTCGACATTATGCACTCTGAAATCAATTAAGCTCCAATTTTGGAGAAATTAATCTCAAAATTAATGGGATAAGCTCTTCAGAGAATAATTAAGAATGATATGAGCTAAGAGGTTATGAGAAGAAAAATAACAAGGGCGAACATAAAATGAGCATTCTTAATTTGGCCATGAAATGAACATTGATGGCAAGAATCTTCTGTCAAGGACAAAGAGAAAATCAGGAAATAAAGGACACCAGACCAAGAATCCTAAATATGACAGTGGATCATATGCTCTGACAGGGGGAAACCCAGATCCAGGGATTAATATCATCATGAGTAAATCATTCAGCCTGGCACAACAGAAGATCGTGGGGAATGTGCTCTGAGTAGGCGGTAGTGAGGAGGATGAGGAAGAGAGATGCATGCCAAAGGTCATCCTGAGCAGAGTTGAGTAATGATGATCATACTCCACTTGAACAAATGAAGTATTTAACCAAGTGTCCAAAGTGGTGTTCTTCCACCCTGATCCTTTTCTCTCGCTGGAGATCTAGGCAAGAGGGGGATGTGTTGGGATTTTTGCCCATATTCCCAGCTGGCTGGATTATCAGAGATTGCAGGGGATAATTCCCTAATGCAAGGTGAATTGGAGATTGTTGACCCTGATTTCAGGGTAGCTATGTTAAGGGTATTTTAGGTTCTTTGACTAGTCAGATTCAATGGTGATCAATCCGGACAATTGCTTAAGATCCCATTAAACAGAGTTGCTGATGAAATAGGGGCGTCTGATAGTTGATTAACTATCAGGTGTATAAATTGGGATCAGTCAGGTTTAATCACCAAACAATTGGGAATTTAAGGAGTAATTTGTGAGGGGAGTGATGCTTCCTGCAAAAAGCAAAATGATCAGTTGGTTTGCGACCTGCCTTAATGTGTAACAAGTCTCATTACCTAGGCAGGTCGCATGCCAAATTGGTTGGTTCACTTGAATCAAGAGGAAAATGGTTGGGACATGTTTTCTGACTCTTTCCGATTTTAGGTCTCAAGGATGTCAAAATGGAATCCTAGCCAGGATGGGGAAGACCATCGCTGCTGAGATGAGGATAGTTAATTCAATGGCACCAGCTGTTGTTTCATCAAGGAGGTACCAACCAAGGGTTGAGCACCAAATCACCCACTATAAATTGCCTAGAATTCAATAATAAAATAAGAATACTTTTCAGATAATAATTTGCCAGATTATCACTTTTACTTAGATCTTAGCTTAGTAAACTCTATCAGCATCCATTTGTTCTATTCTTTATCAGAAATATTATTGCTGTGTATGGTAATTATGAGACTCTTTAAGATAAAGAGTAAGGATCTGAGCGGAGATCCAGAGAAGAAGCTGAATCAAATTAAGGATTTGCTGCTGACTGTGTGTCAAACCAGGAAACTGTAAACAGCAACTAAGAGTAGATTAAGTTAAACAGTATGAGGGAATGAATCCCTATTTCAAGATATTATAAGTATTAAGAGAGAAAATACTGGCTGAGCGTTGGACAAAAAACTAATATTTCCATTCAACTATGGAAGTAGTCATCATACTATTATCAAACGATTATATCAACTATTATACAACGCAGAGAATTGCACAAAACTCAAACTTGTGCAAGTAATAAATTTATAGGGGATATTGGCCGAAAAAAATCAAAAACCCTATGATTTTTTACAGCATCTCTTGGATCAGATATGACAAACTAACCAACCTGTTGGGAACCCCATCTACCCAGAATGCCAAGAGCTCCCTCCCAGGGCCAGCCTGGCCACTTTGTCATAGGCGATTCAACCTGCCATCATGTTTTTGCAACAGAACCTGGATGGCAGTTTAACACTAGTCAAAATATGAAAGGCTATACTGTATCTCTGCCATAACGTGGCTTAAGCAATATAAAATGGCTCATTTTATTGGCTATCCAAACTATGAAAATTTTCTATCAGAAGACCCTGATGACCATATATGTTATAACCCATTTTTGGTTATCAAAATACCACCCTCAAAGGCTAGCAATCATAGAATCCTGAGGAGTTCCCATCCTCATTGCCTCTCCCACCCTTGTGGTTGCTCCCAAAAGACCCATGGTGCTTTCATTGCTATCATTTGGTTTCCCCTGAGGGGCCTTAGGTACGTTATTGATTTTTATTTCTATTACATGATTGATAGTACACTCCACCTCAGAGTTGTTAGAACTGCTGTGCCTTTGGCATTATGGCCGCTCCATTAGGTGCTGAAACACCCAGACTGGAAGCACAGTAATATTCTAATCAGCCATTGCTTTACAAAAAAGCCCAACAGATGGAAAGGCATCTATAACACCTGGTAATAATATGTTTTAGATAATGTATTAATTTTTTAGAGCACACAAGGTCAAAATCATGCACTGGCTTTACACTTTAAAATTCAAGAGCATAACATGACCTCCAAAAAGGTAGTTTAGACCCATATGCAGAATATATACTTTGTGAAATCTAGTCCAGAAATCTTAATATTTTTATTGGGCATTGGGCTCAATGAATGTTTAGTACATATTATTTATGGTAAAATTCCTGATATAATTAAAATAAAAAGTATGAAATTCAGGACTTATTTTACCATAATCTACAGTAACAAAACTTTTAATGCGTGTTATAGCATAAAACCCATTTAGAATTTGGTGGCGTAAAATAAGTACTTGTATAACGCTTAAAACTATAATTGTTGATTTTTAAAATATTTTTTAAGGTCCAGAGCAACTGAACTTTATATCGTTCCTCAATACTACTATCAATCCCAATAATGAACCTCCTTAACACCATATCTTTTTCGTCAGTGCAAAATCCTGTAAGTATCAAAGTACTATTTTTTCAATTTCATAATATGCATTATAAAATAGTAAAGTATCACTATAAATAAAGAGCTATTTCATACACTACTTTGTTCTAATGACAACATCATAATATTTTATCATTGTTGATTACAATTTTTCTAATGGAAGATCATAGCTGCCATTTGTCTTTCTAAAACCATTCTAAGAATTTAAATTAAAGCGTAACTTGAATATTTTAACCTCAAAGATTATATCTTCTTAAAATTTATCCTAAGTTTCTTATTTTGTAGTTACCAAATGATTTAGCAAAACTTGCACAGCAGCGAGGATCTTTTTTTCTGCTTGGAGTAACTTTGAGCAATTTTAATTAATAAGGAAGTAAAAATGAGCTTAACTAGCCTACGTTGACCTCCCCCATTTGCTCCCTGATGACCTCAGATTCTCCGCCAGCTGCTCCTGTGTGGGCAGCGGTGAAACCCCCACCCAGCGATTTCCATCTGGTGGGAAACGCGTTCAGGCTGGCTTGTTCAGTCTCAATAACACCTTGGGTTGGTTCATTTCCGCCCAATGATCTTGCCATCCACCTGGCATGTGCCCAGGCAGCGCTTTGCAGCCCACTCCATTCTCCCCTGATCCCAGCTGCATTTCAGCCTTTGGTCAAATATGAGAAATTATTCCCATATAACGAAAAAGCCATTATTGACATGGCCCAGGAAGTGATGCTGCCAGCCAGATATATCAATTTTCGCCCCTATAAGGTTATTTCAATATTGCTTCACCTGCAAAGCTGACATCGCCACTGCGGCCACCATTCCCCTGGTTTTCCAGGGCATCACTCACCCCACAACATGCACCCAAATCCCCACCAACACCGCTATGGTGGTTCATTTTGCAGGTTTGCCCACTCACCTTCCCCCTGCGGTGCTCCATCAGGAGCTGATGGAAGGCTTGGCCACATATGGCTCCAACATCATCCTTTAGTTTGTGGTCCTCAATGGGGCCGCTTGTCTCACTGGGCTTTGGGCATTTGCCACAATTAGCCCAAATTTTAACAAAGTTGCTTTGTTGAACCCCCCTGCCCCATCATTCCCTCTGCCCCCAACCACCCATTATGGGCCTGTTTCAAGGGTGGGCAGACTATCTTTCCATCCTGCTTAGAGTTGGATCACTCAAAGTGTAATTGCCCTTATACAGCTGCATCTGAGGACCTGGGTTGCCCCCATCTGGCCCCCAATATGCCACACACCCCACTGTCTTTCCGGTATGGGGTACAATCCTTCCCCCTACCCCAAAGCCTTCAGCTGATGCAGCACTTGCAGCTACCAATCAGGCCCTCATCAGTCCAGTGCCACATGTGCTTTGACCAATCAGGAGACATCTTGAATAACAGTTCAATCCCACATTATTCCTCAATTGACAGCCACAAATCATAATTTCACCAACCCCAATTTCCAATATGACTAGAATCCATGGACTTCATTGGATAAGACTGATGAAAGGGCAATGTGATCAAAGAATCAAATACCCCAATTGAAAAAACTATAAAGGTACAGCAGCAGATTCAGACCCTTGGCATTTTTATGCCCCCCAACTGAACGCCTCTGCGTTCAGCTCTGAACACCAGCTCGCTGTTGCTGCAACTGAAGCCCCAGATAACACCAACATCCATGAGATGACTATTTCATCAGTAGCGATACTTGCCAAGGGTATCCTTTGTCCCAAAATTGCTCTGACCTTACCCTTGCAGGTCAGAGGTAACATCCTAAACATTTACAAACATGCAAATGCTAACATCAAGAAAGTTGCTACACTACACAGGCTAAGACAAAAACCACCCGCACCACTGCACCTTTACTATCTGAGCTTTCTTCCATCCAACTTCATGTGGAAGACTGCCTTTCCAAAACCTAGGGGCAATTTTTGATATAGGTATGCTTAAATACCAGCCAGCATTAGTTAACTTGCTCCCCGTGTCACTGATTCCCCAACACCATTGCTCACTGCTTTGGCCCAAACACTTGCTTTTGATATGGAATCCGATTTTGAGGATAAGCCACCCAATCCCCTTCCCCTTCCCCCATGGTGGGATGAGTGACTCGTCGCCGTCCCACCTGGTTGGTTGTATTCTCGTTTGGTTGTGGTTCACCTGCTCTTTTTGGGTGGTTAATCACTCGTTTGGGTATGTATGTTTGTTCAAATTTTCGGTTTAGTCCTTCTAGTTTCAGTATTGTCTGTCCCTGGTCAGCTTGCCTCAGTTAAATAGATAAATACACAGCAAGCGAGGGAACTACAACCTTTAAGACACAATAAGACTAAAGAAGCAAGAGGCACGTTCCATGGATTAACACCACTACTACAAAATGCCACAAAAATTATTAAAGCTGAATTAAAACTTAGATTTAAAGTGCTATAAGAAAATATAAATAAATATAGCACAGGCTAAGAAATGAAGCAAAAGTTGGAACGTTCATCATAGAGGTGTGCTAAAGTATAATGGCCATATCATACCTTACCTGTTATGACTCAAGATCATTCATTAAGTAATTCAGATGACAATACAGAAGATGAAGAACACGTCTACATCATTTTGGCAGACTCATGATATGGTGAATAGCCAATATAGTATAAAAATTTTACATAAGCAAGCTAAACATATCAAAATCCATTAAAACAATAATATATCAAGATATAATTATATATAAATTATGAATCAATTTTCTAACAAAACTTTTTCTCATTAAGCAACACCTGATTGTTAATAAACCATTACATTTGACTAATCACTAATCACTAAGCCAATAAACAATAACATATTGGATAGATAACGGAATTTTGATATAACCCATTCCAGTATGCCGCTGTGGCTAGAGGAAGCACGCCCAATGTCTGTGCTAACCCCCTGAAATTGAGCATATACACCAGGAATTATTGGGTCCAAAGATTACTATGATAGACAATCCATGATGCATCCAACTGAATATTATTTTTTATGCAAAACGATATTTTATAATGCCAAATAAACTCATTTGCAACTGATTTTGATGAAATGCTACGCCTCTGTATATATTTTAAGGTGTAAAACCCCATTATCATTGAGAAGGTGTCAGAGTGACAGAAGAAGTTATTCCCTGCTACCACCTTCATCTAAGGGAAGCTTTGACCACATTGGTCCTAACTAATTTCCTCACTTCAGAAGTGGCATATGAGGCTGCAAAGATAAAAGTTGAAGTCAAAGTTTACAGGATTTCCTATACAGTTCCCATAGAAAGCACATGTAACAACAAATAAAGCACAACTTTTATCAGCTAAGTTATTTACCTGAACTATTTCTTTCTCTTTGACCACTTTTTTGGTCAAATCCTGATCAATTAATTTAAAAAACAACTCTGCTCGTCTTCAGCCCTCTCTGGTCCCCCTAGTCAACAAGCTCTACGCCTGCTGTCCCCTCGTGGGGCAGGAGGCGCCACCTCCTAGTGTTTTTGTCCTCTGCCAAAACGTGCCCAGGCTGGTTCTACTAGCCCTCCCAACTTGGCCAGTCGCTTTGTCACATTTAAGGACCTAGCTTTATACCTCGCCTGCTCTCAGGCGGTGCCTCATTGCCCCTAGTACTCCCTCAGAGTACCATGCAGATCAGCCTTTGGGTCAAATATGGCAAGTTGTTCCCATATTCTGACTGCCCTATCATCGAACTTGCCCAGGATCTTTTGCATCCTGCTAACTTCATCGACTTCTGCCCCTTCAAGAGGTATTTTGGCCTTAGCTTCTCAAGTGAAGCCAACATGGTGGTTGCAGCTTCTATTCCCTAGTGTTCCAGGGTGTACTCTCCCTACCAATCAAACGCAGTTGCCCGCTGATACCACTCTAGTGGTTCAGTTCTTGGGCCTCCCTACCCATTTCCCCCTCCCAAAGTTTTATACAACGAACCATTGGCTGCTTTGTCAGCATATGGTTTGGACCCCATCCTCCAATTCGTGGTTCCCATTAGCCTCCCACCTTGCAGGCACTTGTGCCTTCACGACCATACATCCCACTTCTATGGAGGTTGCCCTCTCGATTCCCCCTCGCACCATCATTCCATCTGCCCCAGACCATACTTTTTGGGTCCACGTGGATGGAGGGCGCACCATCTGCCTACCTGTTTCAAATTGGACCAATTAAAATGGCGCTACCCCTCCAACACCTGAGCTGCGGCTCACACACCTAACTCTTTTCAAGATGAACAATAGACAACCCAGTTGCTTTCTTTAACTGGGGCACCTTCCTCCACCCTCCTATCAAAAAACTGGATCCTGCAGCTGGGCCAGTACCAGCCAATAAGGAGCGGTGTCCTCAATCCCCATCTCCTCACCCAACCAATAAGGGGTCCAACTGGACTTCAATTAATTCTAATGCCACAATTGTTTTATTCCAAGCCCTGCTTCCCCATGCCAACGCATTCTCCCAATCTAATTATCATCAACCAAAATCCCTGGAATTATTTGGATGAAGTCGATGAATTGAGTAATCCTGTCTCTGAATCAGTTGACCCTCCTTGCTTTGAAGAGTTTATTGATGCTGACTATGTGGCCCAGTCCCCCTCGCTATTAATTGCCTCGCCCAGGTGCCCCCATATTCCAATCCAACCATCAGTTAGCTGGGGTAATTGCCTCCCCTCGTTGCATTGCGCTCCAATTCGCCACATGTTTGTCCGTAGAGATGTTATCTAAAGGCCTTGTTCCTCCTTTTGTGGACCCTGCACTGACCCTCCCCCAAAAACAAGAATTCCTCCGCCACTACTCCTATGCCAGCAATCTTCTCAAACTCTTAGCACAACAATCTAGGCTTGGCCCAAATACTCGCCTCACCCCCAAAGTTATAGACATGGCTTCTCCTATGCACGACACCCACTTTAAACGTGAGAAGGCCCTAGCTACTTACCTTTCTGACTGCCTCAAAAAGTACCCTTGGCCAGCGCCACTCCCCTCCCTGGACCTCCACTTCCACGACGCGCCTATGCCCCTGATCTCTGCTTTGTGCCACTGCCTTTCCGCCCAGTTGAGCTCGCCCAGCCTCCCAAACCCCCTCTCCCTCCACCATGGTCAGTTAGCAGTTTTTGCTTCTGACTTGGTAGGAGTTTTGCATTGGTTTTCACGTCGTTTAAAGGGCTTTGGCCGTGTTATTTCAACTTTTGATGTGGTTTTTAAGTTCGTGCTTGGCAATGTCCATCCCCTGGTTGGCGTGCCTCAAGTAAATTTTAAGATATTTACTTTTGGGATTTTAGCCCATATTCCCACTTATTAGATTACCAGGGGTCACTAGGGGATAATTCCCTATAGCGAAGTGAATTTGAAATTGGTGGACCCTAATTTTTAGCAACTATGTTTGGGGGATTTTAGGATATTCGCCTGGTCATATCTGTCAGTGATTGATCCAGATGAATAATTAAAATCTCATCGGTCAGAGTTGCCAATGAAATAAGGGCATCTGATAGTGATTAAGTATCAGGTGTACCAAATTGGGATCAGTTGGGCTTCATCAATAATTGATTGAAATGTTAGTAGCAAGTTTCATGGCAAGTGATGCCACCTGCAACTAGCGAATTGATCAGTTGTTTTGTGACCTGCCTTAATAGATAATAAGCTCATTACCTAAGTAGGCTGCTAGCCAAATATTGTTGGTTTACTTGGATCAAGGGGAAAATGCTAGGGACACATTTTCGACTCTTTCTATTTAGGACTCAAGGATGTCCAACAACGGAATTCTAGCCAGGATGGGAAAGACCATCGCTGCTGAGATGAGGATGGGTGATTCAATGGCAACGGCTGTCGTTTCATTGAAGAGGTGTCAACTGAGAGTTAGGCGACCAAATCCCCACTATTTATTCCCTAGAATTCACTCATACCAAAAAACAGATAGTTAGATAGTTAAATAATACTACAGATATACAGTTCTATAGTTTTTTATCCAGTATGTATTTAAGTAGTATGCTATTGTCAGCCTTTTAATTGTTTTATTCTTCTCAAGGATATTATTGCTGTGTGCGAAAATTGGTAGACTCTTTTGGGAAAAAAATAAAGATCTGAGCGGGGATCTAGAGAAGAAGGAGAAACAATACGGGATTGCTACTGACTGTGTGTTGGACCAAAGAGACTGTTACCAGGGAATCTCTGAGAAGATCAGGTCAAATGGTATGAGGGAACAAATCTCTATTTTGAGACATCTCAAGTATTTCAAGTGGAAATACTGGCTGAGCGTTGGGCCAAGGGCTAAGAATATCATTCAACTATGAATAATAGTCATCATACTATTATCAATCTATAATATTATATATAAAACGTGGACAAAGTGCACAAGAAGTGAACCTGTGCAGTAATAAGTTTATTGTGGCTGTTTGCTGATAATAACCCAAAACAAATAAATCTTTACAATTTGATGCTCACTACTTGGGTGTAGTTGAGTAGAAGAATTTATAAGGATGTTGTACAAAGATGAGTTAGCCACTGTAAATTAAAATGCCCTAAACTCAGAGGATCATTGGGAATTCATAGCCTTGGAAGAACGAGTCGCCAAGATAGGAAGGGATTGATTGGCACATTTCCAATACGCCTGGATGATAAGCTCTAGGTCATTATGGCAGAATGGATAGAATTTGCTAAGATTTTATATGAGTTGTGGTAATTTGAGCGCCTCAAAATTAGGCGATATTGGGTTGTTGGTAAATCGCTTAAATTAGGCGTCATGAGATTAACAAATGGAGAATTGACAAAACCAATGGATATGGCGAATTGAAATAACTAAGCCATTAAAATCATTACCATCCAAAGTCACTATAATATAAGTGAGATGAGATGATCAAGGAGGGTAGGTTGTTAGTAGTTTAGAGAAAGCGGAAACAGCAAGAATCCGCTGTATTAAGTATATTAAATAAAGAGAGTTGAGGGAGCAAGTGTTCCATATTTAATTAGTAGTTTAGACTGTTGTTTTGAGGACAACGATCATCATATCATTGGTCCTAATTGCTCCATGGGTTGAACCCAGTGCAAAATCTGTTGTCATATCCCTTGAATACCACCAATTTTATAACAGTGGCGCTCATTACAGGGGTCCCATTGATCAATTATAAAATGATAAAAAGTCAGTTGCTAGCTATGATGCATCAATGTTGTTTTGATAAATATTCTACTCAACACTCTGGGTCTGTTGCCTATATGGAGCTGAAACTGGCTTTGGACGCTGTGCTTAAAAAACAAGACGAGCTGCTCCAGGAGGTTTTCTGTAATAAGCTGCCCCCATTTGATTGTGAAGGGAATATTCATGGGTTCTTTAAGCTATTTGCAATTTCAACTGAAGGAGTCATACCAATGGAGAGCAAAAACTGTTGGTTTCTTCCCTGGATGTCAGAAGTGCTGATCAAGTTGTCTGTTACATTTCAGGAAGTTCCATTACATACCAAGAAGTTAAAGGGATGGTGCTGTGGTTGTTCAGTGGAACTGCAAAGATGTCACAGCGGAAGGCCGAATTTTTGACCATCAGGTTTCAGTGGAATGGGACCCTCACCACATTTGCTGAGCGATTTATGGTGGAAGCTCATGTGCTAATTGGGGCTGGAATTTTATCTGAATCTGATGTGTGTATTGTGATGACTTCTGCTGTTAAGCCATACTGTGAGTTACATAACGTCTTGACCCCACTATTGGATGAAGATGTACCTTTGCTTAAAATTGTACAGTTTTTGCACTATATATCAGCCAACTTCCCTCCACCTAATGCCGAGCAGAGTCCTTCTGCTATAACTGCTGAATCATCTTACTTGGGGAACTTTGTCAGTCCAGTTCAGATTCCACCAAGTTACCCTCATAAGTTAAATATCTGCCCCATACCTGCTCATAGTCCTTGGCCCAACTATCGCCTTAAACCTGTTTATGCTAACCACTTCCAGCCCAACTCTCGACGTGGCTCATTTCATATTAATCAGGGATGTGGACCCTACGAGGTCAGCTATTTCAAATGCAGTTGACAAGGGCATCTGGCACGATGGTGCCCTAATCAACTGGTCTCTTGTTTTCAGCTAGAATAGTACAGCCAGGAAAAGTCAGAGCGGAGTAAAGAAGGGACTCATTATCTTTGCTATATCAAACGTCCCACCTGAACCTAAATTAGAATATTCAGCAGAAGTTTCCTTGCACAATGAGTTAGTTTTATATTAGAATCCAGTTGGGGGATGAATGTTTTGACACGAGGGCAGTCTGCAGCTATGGTGGAAGAGGGGTCTCAGATGCAAGTTGAGCCGTATGCTTGTCAAAGGTTAAACCAAGTTTCCCCTAAAAAGTTAGACCCCTCTTTGGATGCACCTTTTTTGCAAGCAGTAAGCGTTGCTCTTACGGTCAAACTATTATAAAACAATACCCCAGAATTGGTGAGGGTATTGTGTGTTTCCTTGGAAACAAGGATTCCTTAGATTCCCATGTAATAAACAGTTGAGATACATATTACTCCAAATGTACTTACTGTGACCTGGTTGTAGCTAAGGCCCAAATCTGTGCCATCACTATACTGGTGACCCTGTCAATATAGTCCCCACAAAATGGTGGCCAGGTTGACATTAAATCCGGATGTGGAACACCGGATGGTATATAGCACTGCTGGAACAGAAAAAAACAGTTTCTGAGGGAGCATGCAGTGCACTTCCTCTGAAGTTTGGTTCTATTGTTGTGGTATCTCCAGCTATAGTGTTACCAAATAGCAATTATAATCTGTCAATTGTCACTGCCTTCTTGTGACACTATGGGGCTGTTAATGATATGAGTGACGAGACTTTTGAGATATTGGGTCAGCGAATCCCAATAAACTTCACCTCTAGCAGAGTGCCAAATGATCTGGTGAATATGGGGAATATTAATATATCTTATAGCGACGGAGTAATCCCTTTGCACTACCATTGGTTAAAGGGAAAACTTGGGCCCTTCCCAACAGATTTTTAAATCTAAGGGCTGCCGCTCAGATCTTCTGGACCTATATCTATTTCATCTGGGCATCAAGCTATAGTGAACACTGACTTGGTAATAGAAGTTCCAGACGGACTCTATGGGGAGGTTATTGGGCTGTGTCAGCAATCACAGTTTGAACCCCACGTGGCCCCAGGCATTATATTACTAGAGCAGGGGGAGATCAAAGTTTTGCTTGCAAATCTACAAATGGTACCACTGAAAATCCGCCACCAATTAGTGTCATATCTGCACTTAATCCACATTAAGGAGGTTCTTTTAGTTCATGAATTTGGGTCGCTGGAGAAATTTGGTCTACCTTTCAAACCACAGCTCAGTGTAATGGCAGTTGTATCGCACAATGAATTAATGGGGCTATCAGAACCACAGAAGGATAGAGCAATCGTTTATCTCAAAAAATTATAAAGAGATTTTTGCTACCAACAACCATGATTTAGGATGCATGCGGGGGATGGTTCATAAACTGGACACTGGAGATCATCTTCCTATCAGATTAAGGCCAATTCGCCAATCAAGGGTGGTGGATGAAGTAGTAATCAAGGAAATTGACAAGTTACTAGCGCAAGGGATGCTTGAACCATCAAAAAGCTCATGGGCCTCTCCTGTTATTATTGTAAAGAAGAAGGGCAGTACTAACTGTGTAGTAATAGACTAAAGAAAACTCAATAGCATCATCAAAAAGGACTCATATCCCTTACCGCGGATTGATGACACTTTGGATCAGCTAGGGGGAGCTCGTTTCTTCTCAGCTATGGACCTGATTTCAGGCTACTGGAAAATCAAGTTGCCATTGGTGGAGAAAGAGAAAAGTGCTGTAATCACATCCAAAGGTCTTTTCCAACCAACCCGGATGCCACAAGGGCTGTGTAATGCCCTATTTATGTTTCAATGGGCGATGGACACTATTCTTGGGGACCTAAAGCTGTGGTGCATCCTTGTATACCTTGACGACATTAATGTTTTCTAAAACTTCTCTGAACACCTCGACCATTTAAATGCTTTATTTCGCTGGCTTGCTGAGACAACATCAAGATCAAACCCCAGAAATGACACTTCTTTACGGACCAGCTTGAGTACCTGGGGTTTATGGTTGACACCACGGGGTGAGACCTCAACCAGCTAAGGTGGAAGCTATTTGAAAAATGACTCCATCCAACAGCAAGCGTGATATACAGGTCTTTTTGGGAATAGTCAAATATTATCAGCGCTTTATACCTAACCTCAGCTGTATCAGGGGCCCAATATTTGAGCTATTAAGAAAGGACACAATGTTTGAATGGGCGGGACGTCAGCATCGCGCTTTTGATACACTTTGAACAGCATTAACCAATGCACCGGTGTTACGCTATCCCAATTTTTAAAATAGTTCATTTTTAAGATTGATGCATCCCTTTCCGCTGTAGGGACAGGCCTATCAAGAAAGACGAGGAAGGAGAAGAGCACCCTGTAGCATACTTTAGTCGTAGTTTGAACAGCCATGTGTACAATTATATTGTGACTGAGTGGGAGTGCTTGACGGTGACCTACGCCTATAAGCAATTTTGGGTGTATTTGCATGGAGTAAAATTCAAAGTTGTAATGGATCATGCCTCGTTGCACTGGTTGCAGAATCTTAAAGAGCCTGAAGGGCGTCTGTCTCTATGGGCTCTTAAACTGCAGGCATACAATTTCAAAATTCTTCACTAACCTAGAGCAAAACACCAAAAAATGATTGTTTATTGAGATTACCCATGATTTTTAGTTATGGCAGACCTGAGTGATATGATGTTTGATAAGATGCTTAGCGGCAAGTACGACAATGAACCGCCTCCAGTCATCAAGGTATTGGATGGGATAAGGGCCAATACGTTCCAGAAAAATGGGGAATTATATAAGCGGATAGGGGACACTACCATGAATATCTTAAGACTTCCACCCACCCAACCTTTATCATGAGCGCAAATAGGGCCATTGGGCACAGGGGCGTGTGAAAGACATTGTAATTATTGTGGCCTTGGTATTACTGGGAAAGCATGAATTTCGATGTGCTTGACACTATCTCCTCCTGTCACCAGTGCCAAGTGAAAAAGCCGTTCCGCCAGAAGACCTCATACCAGTTAGTGAAGCCACACTTTGCTTGACATATTGTTTCACTAGATGTTGTCAGCCCTCTGCCAATGGGAGCTAATTGGTCCAAGTATATTTTGGTGACAATTGACCACTTAACCTGGCGGGTTGAAGCCTGAGAGATACGAGTCTTAGGGGCAGTCACAGTGGCCAAATTTATCATGGAATGCATTATTCAGCGGCATGGCTGCCCTCAGTTTCTCCTTACTGATAATGGAACTAACTTCACTTCTCACATTCTTCCAAAGCTTAACGAGCTGATGGCCATCCTCTGGGTTCTAACAACTCCATATCACCCTGAGTACAAAGAAATGGTTAAATAGAATAATGGGACCCTGGTGAATATACTCCAAAAGTTGGTTACTGATAGGCCCTCTTATTGGAATACCCTCCTTTCTAACACGGTGTTCGCCTACAACATTAGCTACCATTCTGCCATGGGGAAAGGCCCAATCCAATTGCTTTATAGATGGCACCCCACTCTGCACGCACTCCTATATGCCTGTGCAGAGGACACTGGCAGAACGGACCTACAACGCTATTTTGACCATCATTTTGAATACGCTGATTAAATTACAAACCAAAGCATACTTGTTCAGCTTAGCCAAGAGAATCAAAAGTCAGGCTGCCAATCAGGTATGGCGGAGTGGCCTAGCACAGTTGAAAGATGGAGACATGGTCCTATTCCATGATCAACATGGGTTTGGCCAGAAGCACAAGCTGGCCAGTATCTGGATTGGGCCATTCGAAGTCATTGAGAAGACAGGTATGGATGCATATACTATCAAGGACCCCACTAGTGGTCAGATCATCAACCAAGTGCATGCTAAGTTCCTCTGGGCGTATAAGCAATAGGAGCCTTATCGTCCAGTCAAGGAGGGGTTAATGCCATGATTCTGATATTACTGGATGATAAGCCCTAGGTCATTATGGCAGAATGGATGGAATCCGCTGAGATTTGATATGCGTAATGTTAATTCAAGCGCCTCGAAATCAGGCGATATTGGGTTGTTGGGAAATCGCCTTTAATTAGGCGTCGTGAGATTAATGAATAAGGAGTTTGACAAAACCAATGGGATATGGCGAATTAAATTACTAAGCCATGAAAGCAGTATCATCCAAAGTCGCTAAGATATAAGCGAGATAAAATGATTAAGGAGGGTAGATTGTTAGTAGTTTAAAGTAAGCAGAAACAGCGAGAATCCGCTGTATTTATTATATTACATAAAAGTGAGTTGTGTGAGCAAGTGCTCCATACTTATTTGAAGACTATACTGTTGTTTCAAGTATGACGATCATCACATCATTGGTCCTAATTGCTCAGTGGGTTGAACCCTGTGCAAAATCCTACACCATATCTCTTAAATACCGCCAATTTTATAACAATAATGTTTTCAGTTTGGGAATGAGTTAATTGGGAAAGTAACTTCGTTAAAGAAGAAAGAAGGATACCTAGTTTGAGAGGTCTTATATCTGAAAATGGAGCGAGAAGCAGATTGCGTTCAAATGAGAAATTTCAGCACTGATATAGAGCGGCTGATAAACAGGTCGAGGAACTTAAAACTCACAAATGCAATTGTGAGCCAATTGTGGCAAGTGATGCTGAAGAAAGAAGTCTACATACAACAATTGGGAAGTCAAATACCCCAAAAAACATACTGCCCACTTTTGCTGCCATTTTGGATATGAAACCTGAAGTCACTCCCCAAGTGAGCCAAGTGGCTGAACCTAGAGAGTCAGCTAGAGATACTCAGAGGAATTTAAGGCAATGCCAAAATTGCCAACGTTCCATCAGGATAACACCCCAGCATTTTTCTGACTGTTCAAAATGACTATTTATGGCTATGGGGATCGTCAAAAGGCGTTTATGGTCATGAATTGCCTAGACACTTACTGTCAGAACATAGTGTTACTCCACCTGGAGGGGGACAACTGGTCATATGTGGAGGCAAAGGTGGCCATCATGAAGGAATTCAGGAGTCTGACATGCATGTCGAAGTGCAAATAGGAGTTTATGGGAATCCAGTTCCATAAAGATGAGTCTTTAGCAAGCTTCATGGATCAGTTCTACCAGGAGTTGCAAATACTGGTTGGAGTGAAGGTACTTGATGAATCCGATGCCAGAATCACCTTACAAGTGGCTCTTCGCCCTATTTCAATTTGCACTACATGATGTCTTCCATGTTTGCGACAGAAATAACTACCTCTCAAATGGTAGATTTTTTAAAAATCTTAAAAAGCAACCTTTGATGCCCCAAACAGAAGATTTAAATCCAATCCGGTGTGCAATTCAAATCCCATGAAGGGGAACAAAGGTGCTCAAGAGATGAACAAACAAACTGTGCCAGGTAATAAGCCCAAAGAATTCAGATCATTTTATAAGAAGGAAAAGGTCTGCTACCAATGTGGTGGGAAAGGACATATCGCCGTGCACTGCAAGAAGCAGAAGGATCAATTTAATGTGGTCCAGGTGAAAGAGTCAGCTGCTACCAAGGACTTTGGAAAAGGGCCCGCAGCCTAGATGGGGAACAGTTTAGAGCTGCAGAGAAACCTGTTCCCCCTGACATCATGACTGAGGAAATTAATATCATTGATCTATTTTGTGGATGAAGACGTACAGGATCAACTCTATCAAGTGGTCAATTTGGATGTAAATGAATTGACCAGATCCAAGGCGAAGGGAATTGACCCTGAGATAATCAAGGAATTTGCCCAGACATATTCCTGACAACTGGTGGACAAGATTCAAACTGCCGAGAATCCCAAATAATTGTCTAAAGTCCAATTAGATGAAGCTAATCTGTCGATCCCCCTCAGCTTGATAAAGGAATTTTTTCCTGATTTATTGGTGCAAATTATTCACACCCTCGATTTGGCTAATAATTCCACTATACACTCAGTAAACACTATATTGCAATACTCTGAGTGTATGTATATAGACATACAAGTGAATTGAGTGCGGGTGAGGGCAATTGTTGACAATGGAGCGCCCATCAACATTGTCTCGACCAAGCTGGTAAAGAGGACGAAGATCTCACCATACTTGGAACATAAGAAGGAGTATGGGACAGCTGGGCCTAACACCACCATCTCCTTTAGAGCGTATAGCGCTTTGCCGCTACAATTTGTGTCATTGTTAGTATCTGCACCAGCAATGGTTTTGGACAACCAAAACTATGATATTCTGATCAGGACGGAATTTCTATGCAAGTATGGAGTTAACTTTAACTTTGAGGATAATATGTTGCCCATATTGGGTCAGACGTTTATCATTGTTATATCAAAAGGATGGTGAAGCTCCGCTAAATAGGAAAAACAACTTCATCAATTATTATACAATGATGGCATTTTCCAGATTTGATACCAATTAGTTGGTTGGAAGCAACGAGAAATGCCAACGGAAATCCTAGAGAACCGAGGAGTCCCACTGAGGATCAAGAATGAGAAGACCATACCACCAGGATTGCAGATGATAGTTAACATGGGGTCGACATTGGAGATACTTAAGCTGTTGTATGTGGGGTTGGAAGCCCCTAGAAGAAGTCCATAGTGGAGCCTTGGGTGGCTCCTGGGATAATAATGCCGGGCAATAGAGAAATTTGAGTTCTCATGGCAATTTAAGTGAAAACTGATGAATATCAGGAAGAATCAGATCATTGCATTTGTTCATCCAATCCCAACGGCGAATTGAGGAGATAGCACAAATTTGGGACTCTTGATGAAATGGAATCACTGGCAGGGGTAACTGAGAGTATCAACCTATTGGTTGATCAAGAGCAACTCGCTGATCCGTTGGAAGGCTAGCAAGAGGAGGTGCTTAAACTGTTTAAAAAGTACTGGTAAATATTTTCTCAGGACAACCACAATTTGGGATGTGCAAGAGATTTAATCCACAAGGTCAACACCGGGGAAAATCTGCTGGTCAGGATGAGATCAATCAGATGATCAAAAGTGGCTAAAGCGGTAGTGGAAGATGAAATCAGCAAAGTAGTGAAGAATGGGCTTCTAGTTCTATCATCGAGTCCCTGGGTGTGTCCAATTCTAATTGTGAAGAAAAAGGATGGCTCTAATTGGGTGGCAATCAATTACCAGAAGCTGAATAAGTTTACAAAGAAGGATTTGTATCCCCTACCAAGAATTGACAATGTGCTAGACCGATTGGGAGAAGCTAAGTATTTCTCCACAATGGATCTGATATTGGGATATTGTAGAATTGACTTGCCAAAAAAGACCAAAAAATGCGTGATTATTACTGCGCTGGGGCTATACCAACTGACGAGTATGCCCCAGGGTCTATGTAATGTGCCTGTAACATTCCAGAGGGCCATGGACGCTATACTGAGCAACTTGAAAATGCCATGCGTCCTTGTATACTTGGACAATATCAATGTGTTCAGTAGGATGTTTACTGATCACATACATCACTTTAAAAGAAGTATTTAAGGGACTGTCCGCAGCTAACCTGAAGATTAAGGCAAGGAAGTGTCACTTCTTCAAAAAATAGATGTAATATCTGGGATTCGTGATTAACTCTAGTGTATTGCAGCTGCAAGCACAGAAGATAGAAGCCACAGAATGGATGGCTGTGCCAAAGAGTGTCTGAGACATCCAAGTGTTACTTAGGATGGTTTGATACTACAGAAGATTTATTTGGGACTTTTCACAAATAGCTAAGCCCTTATTCCATCTGTTGAGGGTCCAAAAAAAGGATTTGTATGGAATGAATAAGCGCAGGAATCCATTTGATGAGCTATGCCAGTACTTTATAGATTCTCCTATTTTGAAATAGTAAAATTTCAATTGAGAGTTTATTATACAAACCAATGCTTTATTGACAGCAATTGGCGCCATACTAAGCCAAGTAGATAAACTTGGAGATGAACATCTGGTGGCATATGTGAGCTGAACACTCTCAGCCGCTAAGAGGAACTACACTATAACTGAGCATGAATGCCTTGTGGTCATTTATGACTGTAAGCAGTTTTAGGTGTATATCCATGGAATGCACTTTATAGTAGAGACAAACCACTCCTCATTGCGTTAGCTTCACAATTTGAGAGAACCAGAAGGATGACTGGCCCAATGAGCACTAAAAGCTACAGGCTTATGATTACAAGATTGTCCACCAAGTGGGGGCTTCTCACCAGAATACAGATGGCTTATTGTGGTTACCAACGGTCCAGATGGTATACCCGCATTCAGATGAGCTATTCCAGAGAATGGTCGACGGAGAAATAAGGAATAAGCCCCGAGAAATCCAAGGTGCACTTTAGAAAGGGATGGAAAACACTGATACCATGTTGGAAAAGTTTTTGAGATGATTAACGGGAAGCATTTATTATTCCCAAAGCCATCAGAAAGAGCAGCTATTGTTCAAGCCGCTCATAAGGTTGTTGGGCATGGAGGCCTGAAAAGAACAACCAATCATATTCATTAGTACTACTACTGGGAGTCAATTAACTATGATGTCGCTGACTATTTAGCTTGTTGTGTGGAGTGCCAGCTGCACAAGCCACATA
The DNA here is from genome assembly GCA_022478985.1 of Massospora cicadina. Classification (NCBI taxonomy): domain Eukaryota; kingdom Fungi; phylum Entomophthoromycota; class Entomophthoromycetes; order Entomophthorales; family Entomophthoraceae; genus Massospora; species Massospora cicadina. The sequence continues at coordinate 50,439 of JAKSZP010005536.1, read as the reverse complement.
AGAATACAGCTGGATACTGACTGGTCTGTCCTGGATTTGCCTGGCATACAATGTCCATTGAAGCAATGGGACCGCAGAGGATGAGCACAGGGGGAGTCAAGTAATAATAGTTGCCATTGACCATCTGACAAGATGGGTCAAGATGAAGGCCCTGGCAAAAGTAGATGCTACCAGTACTTCAAAGTTCATCCTGAACCAAGTAGTATACTGACATGGATGCCCACAAGTCCTGTTGAGTGATAATGGGACAAACTTCACTTCACATGTGATCCTGCGGTTAAAAGAGACAATGGGGATCCATGGAGTCATGTCTGTACCCTACCAGCTGGAGACAAACGGACTAGTAGAACAGGTGAATGGAACTCTGGCCATGATGCTGAGGAAGCTGGTTGCAGGAAGATATTCCACATGAGAAATTATACCTGAGTTCAGTGACGTTTACCTACAATATCAGCCATCATACAGTGACAGGAAAAATGCCGTTTGAGTTGTAATATGGGGAGAAAAGTGCAAAGCTACAATCTTATATTTGATGGTAGAACCAACATTTGGGATGAGTGCCAAACAGTACTTGAACTTACTGACAAATATCTTAATTGATATGCAAAAGCAAGAATTTGATACTATGTTGAAGAAAAGGATATAAGCGAAATCAACGGACAATAAGGACCAACCAGCCTTAGCAGAATATCGAATAGAAGAAAGAGTAGCCTATTGAGATACTCATGGTTTTGGAAGAAGAAACAAACTGGAGAATTGTGGTTGGGTTTATTTGAAATTATTGTTTTTTTAGTACTAGATGGTCCCTATATGAAATTATTGTTAAGATGGTGACTGAAGCCTACTCCATCAATAATCTCTAGGATGGAAGAGTTGTAAATTAAGTCAATGCTAAGCATCTGAAGTGATGGATCAATAAAAATATAATAGAGTTCTCAAAGGACTGATGAAAATTAAGTTGGTCATGTCCAGGTGATTAGGTCAAGTCCAAAAAGGACCTCTGAACCAATCTAGATGGTTAAGTCCAAAAAAGGACTTCTGAACCATAGAAAACTGGTAGGTTTAAGTACCTAGGACCCAGTTTAAGGGTAAAAAAATGAAGAAAGAAGAACCGCTGAACTGAAACAAGGTCAAGTCTCAAGGAAAAAAAGAATAATAATAAAAAATTGTAAAATATATCGGAAAAAAGATTATAAACCGCATAGAAAAAACTGATATAGTTTTAAAATTTTTATTTTTATGTATTGTCATCAGTACGGGAATGATTCCACCTATGTCACCTCTTGAGGAGGGAGAATGGATCACATTAGGAATGAATAGCCTGTCAAAATCAATGTGAGATTGGATGCTAGTGGAGGGTAGACCTACACAAAACCAAGTTCTTTGAGCGGATGCAGATCCCTGTGAGAAAGTGACTAGGGGAAGGTAAATTGAAATGTCAGAAGAAGCCAAATGTGAAACCCTGGAGTGGGGAGGAAAGCAACATTATAGAAAGAGGCAGTCAGCATTTAAACCCCGAGTAATCCTGATATGGTACTGGAGCTGGAAGATTAGCCTTGAGCGCCTGATGATAAGCTCCATCAAGAACACTGGACATATGGGCCAGCAGTGAACAAGGGATGCCTGACAGGGGTTGCTGAATCATGCCCCCTACTAAAGCCATCTGTGGAAGATACTGATGGGAAGTGCCAGAGACGAGATGGTCATGCAGGGAGCAAATGGCATCTGCAAGCAATAATTACAGGCTTCTTAAAAGCTGAAGCTGAAGGAACAGTGAAACCTGGGAGAGGCTGGAAGCTTCATGGACCAACTTTGATGAACTTGGCCAGCAAAGCAAAGAGCATAAGTGGCAGTATCCTGATCTAGGATGCTCTTAAGATTGGAGGGATTCAGTACTAGGGACAAAGCCTCAGTGACTTGGGCCCATAGTTCAGCGTAGGAGAGCTCAAAATGAATATGGTTACAAATGGTGATCTTGATAGCCAAGGCAGCAGGTTTGTAGTATTGTCCGAGTTGAAAATGGAACTCAGGAAGAAGGTCCAACCCAGCAAATAAGAGCAATCAAGAACTAAAGGAATAATTTCAGAAGCATCCATGATGATGGTCAGTGCATCTGCAAAAAGAGCCAGAACCAGGAGAGTTTAAAAATCCAACTCAGGATTTAATGACAGAGGAAGAATCAGCCAAGAGTTGTTCAAAATAATCACAAGCCTGGTTTTGAGGGATTGGTTACTGTCTCCGGTAATTCAATGGAAGGACTAGCCAATGGCTCCAGACTAGGCGTATGAGTCCTGGAAGGACCATAGAAGCGGTTCCGTCAAACATCCTGACTCATCTGATGGAAGAGCCAAAGATTTTAATCAGACAAACTGTTTAGAAGCTGCTGGTACCACGACTCAGAATTTGACATATGAGCTGGACAAGAGGGGGATGTCAGACTTATATGGAAGTTGCATTATGCACACTACAATCCATTAAGCTCCAATTTTAGAGAAACTAATCTCAAAATTAATGGGATAAGCCCTCCAAGAGAAGAATTAAGAATGACTTGAACCAAGAAATCATGAGAGAAATAATAAGGATGAACATAAATAAGTATTCTTAATTGGGCCACAAGACAAACATTGACAGCAAGAGTCTCCTGTCTAGGATGAGGAGAAAATCAGAAATTCAAGGACGCCTGACTAAGAATCCTGGATATGACAGCAGGTCAATTGCCCTGATGGGGGGAAAATCAGATCTCGGGACTAATTATTGTCACAAGTAGATTGATCAGCCAAGCATAACAGTAGATCATGAGGACCGCGCTCTGAGTAGGTGGTAGCAAGGAGGAAGAGGAAGAGAGCCGCATGCTGAAGGTCTTCCCAAGCAGCATTGAGTATTGATGATTTTACTCCGCTTGAGTTAATAAAGTATTTGACTAAGTGTCCAAAGCGGTTTTCTCATGCCCCAGTCCTTTTCTAGCTGTAAATCTAGGCAAGAGGGGGATGTGCTGGGATTTTTGCCCATATTCCCAGCCTGCTAGATTACTAGGAATCACTAGGGGATAATTCCCTAATGTGAGGTAAATTAGAAATTGGTTGACCCTGATTTAGGAGTAACTATGTTTAGGGGATTTTAGGATATTCGCCTGGTTGTATCCATCAGGGATTGATCCAGATGAATGTTTAAGATCTCGTTGGGCGGAGTTGCCGACGAAATAGGGCATCTGATAATGATTACCTATATAGTGTACTGATTGGGATTGGTCAGGTTTCATAATTGACTGATTGGTAATGTTAGTAGCAAGTTGTGAGGTGATTGATGCTGATTGCAACTAGATAATCATTAAGTTAGTTTGTGACCTGCCTTAATGGGTAATAAGCCCATTACCTAAGCAGGTTGCTAGCTAAATATGGTTGATTCACTTGTATTGAGAGGAAAACGTTAGGGACACATTTTCTGACTCTTTCCATTTAAGTACCGAGGATGTCCAATGACAGAATCCTAGCCAAGATGGGGAAGACCATCACTGCTGAGATGAGGATGGATGATTCATTGCAATGGCTGCCATTTCATTGAAGAGGTGTCAACCAAGGGTTAGATGACCGAATCCTCACTATAGATTCCCTAGAATTCACTCATAATAAAAACAGATAGTTAGATAGTTAGATAATACTACATATTTACAGTTCTATAGTTTTTTATCCGGTATATAGTTTAAATAGTAAACTATTATCAGCTTTCAATTGTTCTATTCTTGTCAAGGATATTATTGCTATGTGCGATTATTGGGAGACTCTTTTGGGAAAAGAGTAAAGATCTGAGCAGGGATCTAGCGAAGAAGGAGAACAATTGGGGATACTGCTGATTGTGTGTTGGACTGAAGAGACTGTCACCTGGGAATCTCAGAGAAGATTGGGTTGGACAGAAAGAGGGAATGAGTCCCTAGATCAAGACATCCCAAGTACTTCAATTGGGAATTCTGGCCGAGCGTTGGGCTGAGATAAAAGAATTTCACTCAACTATGGATTATAGTCGTCATACTATTATCAATTAATAATATCACATACTATACATCTCAGACAAAGTGCACAAGAACGGAACCTGTGCAGTAGTAAGTTTATTGGGGTTGTTTGCTGATCATTACCCAAAACAGATAAATTTTTACATTTACCTGACAACCCCCACGAAATTTTGTAGAGAACAACATGAAGATCCAGATTAATAATGCTATGATGTAATTCAAACTATTTGAATTACAAAGCTTTTTTAATGATAAAACTCTATAGCAGAAGAGCAATCGCTATTATTGACCCAACCTTGAGATCAAGGAATATTTGTCTAAAATAAACGTGGTTTCAAGTTTTTTTCTAATAGTTAAAACAGCCTCACTCCGTTTAGTATTCCTACAGAAGGTTTAGCGCCTATCTGAACTTCTTGCAATGTGTTAGACCTCAAGGAGCATAACAACCCTCAAAAGGGAGTACTGATCATTAAGAAGTTGATATACTGAAAGAACAAACAGAATCCCATATATGGTAAAGTTAATGACACCTTTATTCAGTTAACTTGTGGCAAAAATAGTAGATATTAAATTGGTAAAGCTATGACCTCAAACCGACTAAAAATCTGTTCTCAAGGCACTCAAGAAGGCTTTTAAGAAGGCATCACAAGAATTAATTCCGTCACCTCATTTACACAATTTCTATATCATTACTAGCGTGCCACCCCACTCCTGTCACTCACCAATGGCAGAGGATTCTCAAGTGGCAGATCATCCATAAAAGTTTTTAGATGAGTTCAATTGCAGTTTGCACAATATGATTCCCCAGAATTATAAAAAAGTGCATAGTTGACCAAGCACAAGAACTTGTGATCTATCAGCTAATCAGATCTCACAAAAGGTTATAAGAGTTGTTGGGATTTGAGATGATGAGTGAGTCAATTTTTATACTCCTGAATTGAGCCCCAATAAGTTGACTTTTAAGCCCTCGCAATTAAAACCCACCATTGAAAGCACTAATGCAATTTTTGATCAGGAAGCATCACATGCACGAGAATTTATGAAGATGCCTTCTAAAATTGAATCTCCATTTATTAAACCTCAAGAGGCGTGACTCCCACTACTGTGGTCATGATGATGACACAGAACAATGAGGGCAACTATCAGGCGGTCAATCTGAAAGGTTGTTAACAATCTTAGTCATATGGGCCATGGAGGTCTCCTAGGCACCACATCCTCACACATCCTATAATTATTGATACTTTTTAAAACAATAAAGAAGTCCATTTCGCACCTTATTCTTATCTTCATTGACTTCTCCGCTAGTTTACAAATGTGAGCTTATTTTCAAATTTTATCTACAGTCAATAAGAACTGTTATAACAAGATAAGTGGTGCTCACTAAAGGGGGTTCCAAGCTGTTCAAGTGAAAACATCTGTTACAAAAATGGAGAATAATAGCAATCAAGAAAACCTGCTGATTGGTCAAGAAGAGTAACTCAGTAATTTAACACCTCTCAGTTTGAAGTACCTCCCCTACAACTTGAAATATATGAGTTTTGGGCCACCTTCCAATTTACATTACCATTTATTGACCATGATCAGTACCAACTCCAATATGAGAATCTCAACGAGGTTATTCAACAACTGTTGAATAGCATTTACTTTGTGAAAGGCCACCCCAGCTGCTCCTGCTCCTCTTTGGCACCTTCCATAATGGAAGATTAATACACCTCAGCCCTACTAGCCCTTAAGATAAATAGATTTGGGTACTTAACTTACCTCTAAAGCTTCATCAATCTAGCCATACACCACCTTTTACAAATAGTTGGGTTGCATTACCATGAAGTAGCGCAACAACTAGATATTACTACTACCCTAAACTTAAATATTATTGAATTGTATAATCAGGGCTCATCTTTCATTCATTACATTTGTGAAGCCATTGTCATTAAACTGTCAGTTAATCAATGAGACTTGTAATCAACTCTTTATGCTAAATAGTGGAATTTCATGTTACCTTGAGGGCCAGCTTTGTCAAAATGTGAAGCTCCATGAGTCCACCTGGAACCAACACCTCAAATAGATTGAGGACCTTGTGCAGATTATCCAGAAGCGCTACCAGGTGTTAGCCTCTCGTGATATTGCCTCTGGGAGTGAAGGCCTTGTCACAAATTTCGCATCTGCTACATCAGAGCTCTGCTAGTATGCCAGGACACCAGTATGAGGACTGTTGACCCTTTGCTTTTGCTTTCATCTGGCGTACCTTTTTGCTACAAGTCACCAGTGCAACTTTCAAACCAAGCATACCAACAACTTCACCTTAGATGAATTAACCCCACTTAGGAGGCACATAGTGAGTCCATCCCCAATTGCAGGTGGCACTGCTACTGGATCCCATCTCCTTCACGGTTAATACCTGACAGTCCCTCATTATAATGGCTGGTTGCAAGCCCACGTAGGGATTCCTTGTAGCTTCCAGGTATGGGAGCTGGTAGTGCCGACCACTCCAGGTGCATTCTCCCAGCTCCTAACCTTGGGAATCTCCAGTCCCACCCTCACTAATACAACGAACCAACTACTGACAACTAATAAAAGTGGGCACAAGAGATATCTTTATTAAATGGATTTTCACTACTTATACTTAGGCATTTCCATAATAATCTGCAGCTCGCCAATCAATAATCATCAGAATGTATCTCTGGCATCCCATGCAATCATCAGCAATTGCTTCTGGTAACCGTTTCCTTTCATCTTGTCACAATTAAATACTGGATATAACTTGATTCATCCTCATCATTGATTTCCGGTTAATTGAATATAAACTATCAATCTAAAATCTCTATTAAATCTCATTGGTCTTAGAAGCCAGTAATACTGAACCCTCATCAACAAAATGGTCATCAAATGGCAATTATTGAAAGCTTCAGTAATTAAGCCAGCAATACAATTATCACCGGTGTAAGTCACCAGTAAGTTCCATAATAATATATATTTTGATTATCCTTAACATTATTCGCTGGTAATTACAACTCACTTCAGCGTCAAATGACAATCCACCAGTAAATGTTGTTGGTTTATTCTTAGCCTCAAGGAGCCAGTAAACCTAATAAGTTATTATTTAACTTTCCAACTATCCTACCATCAATTGCCATAAGAAGTAACAACAATAACTGCCATCAGGGATCATCCATAAACCTCTCCGGATCCAGCGGATTCATCAAAAGATCAACTCAAATGAATGGGGACTACAAATTGTCAACTCTTATTAATTACATAATCAAAACTAGGTGATTTATCAGTCCAACAGCCCCAACTAATCTTGACCCTAGTTTTGGAAACTATGAGAAAGGCCCATCTGGTTTATTTATGACAGTTCTTTCCTTAACCAGATGGTATTCCTCTAGCGCGGCTCCTGCCTTTTTGATAGACCAATACCTAATTTGTGCAATAGGAGGGGAGGTTTATGGCACAGCCTTCCTATCTCCAAGAGGCGCCAGAAATTAAACAGGTGGAGCTGAGGCTTCCGCTGAACATGCCAATCCCAACAGCTGACATCCTCCCCTACCCCACCCCAAAACCAATGGCTTTGCCACCTCTTAACCATACCTCCAGTTAATCAAGAAGCCCACTAAATGAGCCCCTTGTAGTGAGCACCAATGTCACGGATCTCACATCTACTACATCAGGGCTCTGCTAATGTTCCAGGCCTACAGTATGAGGTCGTTGACCCTTGCTGTTTTTCCTTCATTGGTGTACCTTTTCACTACAAGTCCAAAGTGAAACTCCCCACCCAACAGTTCAACAACTTCACCTTGGATCATTTAACTTTCTTATGGGAGGCACACAGCGAGTCCAGCCCTATTATGGGTGGCCCAGATCCTGGAACCCATCTCCCTCATGGTTAATCCCTGACAGTACTTTGTTGTGGTGGCCAGTTGTGCATGTCCACGTGGGGCTTCCTTGTAGCTTCCGGTATGGGAGCTAGTAGCGCGGACCACTCCAGGTGCAAAAATCCAGAAACTAAACTTGATGATCTCCAGTCCCACCTACATCAACCCAGCGGCCTTACTAATGACAACTAATAAAATTGGGCGCAAGAGATCTTTATTAAGATGTATTTCACCTATTTATACTTATGCTTTTTATGGCAATATGCTACCCGCCTATCAACCATCATTGGCTACATTGCTGGTATCCCAACCATTCAACAGCAATTAATTCTGGTAACCGCTCTCTATTGATTTGTCACAACCAGATGCTGGATATTAATTTAATTCATTATCAAAATCACCAGTTAATCATATGTAAATCAAAAATTTAAGTGTTTATTAAAACCAGGCTTTTCTTTCCTATTAATATCACTATTAGTAACACGATTCTACACAAATTATCTGAATTTGACAATCAACCAGGAAAATGAGCAGATTTGTCCACACCAACACCAGTTGGGCGAAAATGGCCAGCAAAAAGCCCTAAGCCCACCCAACCTATTGGGGAAAAATGCCCCAGCAGTACGTTGGGACAACCTCCCCCAAAAAAGGGTGAGCATAGCGCTGCACCTGGAGTTTTGCAATTTCTGCAAAAAATGGGTGCTTTCACAAAGATCAAACATCCCAACCCTTGTCCTCCCTCAAGCATGGCCTTAGAATTATGGTTGGCAATACTTCCCTCAAGTCATGGGAAAAAATGGGGAGACCTTTTCTGCAACTTTCCTGAACACCGTTTTGGTAAATTTTAAAACTTTACATAGAGGATGTGTGGATGTCAGGTTCATGACAGCAAAGGAAGCAGCAAATGCAGCGAAAACCAAATTTTCTGTCAAAATTAACAACAAAGATAGCATTATCTGCACGGTGTGCACACGATGGAATGAGGCAAATGACCTATTCATCATATTTGACCAACTCTCGAGCACTGTGCACCATAAAATCCTTGAGGATGAGCTCTGCATGGGCCTCAAAAGTTACGGCAAAACCAAACAATTTGAACTCAGAAAATTCCCCCTCCTGCCTCACCTGTGTACAGAGAAGGCAATAGCCATTATTGAACCTGACCAGGACGTGGTAGAGGATATTACCCTCATTTCATGAACAGTGACCATCAACCTCCCCGATGGCAGCATATCTCGCCCCTTCCACATCACACCAGAACACACCCCACCTATCTGCGGCTTCTGCTCAGCTCTAGGCCACAAAGACCATGTGTGCCCCGTCAAGTTCAGGATTGAAGCACCGGAATTTTGTGAGGATGATATGGATGAAATGAGCCCAACCCTTGGCAAAATAAAGGACTCCACTTACGCCTTCCATTGGGGTGAAGGAGCTGAAATCACTTTGGTCAAACCCATTTTGCACAAGGATTGTCATTATGCACAGGCTGCCTGCAAGCAGGTCACAAGTTCCGCTGAGACCCAAGCTTGCACCTCAATTTCCTCAGACCAGATTCAGTCAGATGCCATAGCAGTGCAGCGAAATAACCAATCAGATCCCTCACATAAAACCCAACAAATCAAAGTGATGAATTTTTTAAACACAACCAATCAAACGCCTCCAACCACACTGAAGCAGAACCACCATGCACCAATGTGGATCCACCTAGCCAATCACATGTGATCAGTGATAATGTGGTTCATGAGTACAATATGGAAGATCATCCCAGCCAATCACAATGCAACAACGCTCCTGCACAAAACCCAATTACCTTGACACCTAGTTTCTGCACATCTAGCCCACAGGTAAGCAGCGAAAAATTTTACGCTGATGGTGCACAATATAACCCACGCCAGAGCCAAACTCCATGGAGTAATCCGAGCCCAAAGAAACCAAACAAAACCAATACTACGACCACTTATCAACATGCTAGAACCAATCTGGCTGATCAGCCCCAAACTCATAGTATGACCCGCACTGCTAGGGAATGGGGTGACCCCAGTGGGTCGCCTCAACGTTCCTGATGTGTGGATTGCCACAATCACCATAGGACACTCAACATCGTGGGAGCTAAGGCCCCCATGTCCTGGGCAAAATAATAGCTTTCCTGTGTGATATCCCCGTGGACATCTTGGCCATCCAAGGACCCCACTGTCCGCCGGGGGAGGAGGAGTCATGGTCAACCATGCTCCTTCCAGCTAAATCCTTTTGGACATATCACTGTGGGGTGGTAATTTAATCTAACCATAATCCTCCAGTAAATATCCAAAGCACATCCTCCCACCTGGTGGGATAGCTGCTTCTAACAGATTTTGAGTGGAATGGAGAAACTTTTTCCATGGCATATGTGTATGCCCCAAATAATCTAAATGACCGCCAAAAATTTTTCTTTAATATCCTCTCGATCCCTTTTGCTGAGGCAACATTTTTCACGTGAGATTTCAATTGCTGGCTTAACGCCATAACTGACCACTGGCCTAAATCAAAGGCTATACCCCGCGGCCACACGGAACTACACATACTAAAGGCAACGCTGAGTCTTTGTGACACCATTCCCAAACAAGCCCCCACCCTGGCCAACATGACGAGGACCCACCACAACACTAACCAGCTGGTCTCAATGACCCAGATTGACCTGATGCTCGCCCCTGTAGACTTCTGTCACCATGTATCAAATTTTACAACAACAATTATCCCTTTCTCCAACCACCAAATGGTTTCAATAATGTTATTATCTGCGGCAAAATACCAAAAGCCACCGACCTGTAACAAAGTTCACCCAAGCACCATCCATATTCCAGAGCTTAAACTTTGGATTGAGACAGTGCTAACAACACAGACAAAAAAACGACCACCCAATGGGAACCCTATTGCTGAGTGGGAAATTTTCAAGGCTAGAGTAACCAAGAAAGCCTGTCACTTGAACTCCAGAAAGCTGGTTGCGATGTCTGCAACAATCAACAAGGCTATCAGACAGCTCCAGCACTTAGAAAACAACAAACCTCACGAGGGATACAGTCCTCAATGGGGACCTTGTGGTTCCAACTGTCTGCACAGGTCAACTCCCACTTTAGAAAACACCAGCACTACATTGAATTATGTTATAAGTCAAAATGCATTCTATCTGGCGAAACTCACACGGCCCAATTCGTCCACCGTTTTAAACCAATTTCAACTTCTGCAACTTGCACACAGGTCCTTGAGCAGACGATGCACTGGCATCCACACCATCTGAAATATTGGCTGAATTACACCAATTTTACACCAACCTGTACACGGCGGATTTCGCGGCACCTAGAAAGATTGGAAGATTTTTATCATCTGCTAATATTGACAATATAGCTGCTCTACCAGACCTTGTCAAACCCATCACTAGAGATGAATTATGGGAGGTAATAAAATCAACTCCGCGCCACAAGTGCCCTGGGCCTGATGGCCTTCCATATGTATTTACAAAAAGTACTTTGATTACATTGCACCAGTACTACTGGCAACTATGAGCAAGTGCCTGGAGGACACAGCCCTTCTACCTGGCGGCCAAGATGCATATGTGGTCACACTCTTCAAAAAAGGAGACCAGGTAGACCTAAACAACTGGCGTCCAATTGCTCTCACCAATACTGATACTAAAATACTAACAAAAATTTTAGCTAAGCGTCTGGGTTGCATTGCACAGACAGCCCTCTCCCCCATCAGTTTGGCTTTATCCCCAATCGCTCAATTTGGGATAACATTCACACCATAGCCAACATCTGCCAAGCTAACTTTCACAGGCGCCCTTGCTTTCCTGGACCAAAAGAAAGCATATGACAGAATGCACTAAGACTACTTGGAACAATGTCTAAAGGCTTTCAACATACCACCCCATTTTATAAACTGGGCGATTCTCCTAACGCGCTCAGCCAGGTTTGCAATCAGAGGCCCAGGTTTCCTAACTGACACCATACCCCACAAAGGGTCCTCAAGCAAGGCGACCCGCTTAGCCCCCTACTATAAAATTTCAGCCTTGACCCTCACCTCAACATAGTAAACTTAAAGCTCTCTGGAATCAGTTTGGAGGAACATTTACCAACCAAAATTCTCGCCTTGGCTGATAACTGCGTAGTTGGAGTCTCAGGCAATAGGGATGCCAGAGCAATTGAGCGCATTATTCACCAGTATGAGTCATTGAGTAACGCCATGCTGAACAAACAGAAAACAGAGGTAATTTTAAGGGCAAATTCAGTCTAAATTGGACCCCTCCCTCCCACCACTGACCAAACAACCAACCGCACATCCTACCATAAGACAAAAATCTAAGCCAATAAAAACACTGTGTTTACCATTCACACCCCACCCCGCCACCAACCCAGTCTGTCATCTGGGAATATGGCTCGAGGCTGGTGTATATGCACTTGACACCATTGAAACCAAAATATTGGACAATATCAGAAAAAGAATGACATGTATGCTAAGGAGTAAAGCTAGTTTAGCTGGAAGGGTTGTGTTAGCCAACTCCCTGATCTTGTCAAAGTTTTGGTTTACTGCTGACGCAGTTCCCTTCTCCGCCAACTTTACCAAAGCAGTCTACAAGCTCCTGCAGAACTGGATGTGGTCTGGATACCGTGCACCAGTCAGGCTGGAGACCATGTACGGCCCATGGAAGGAAGGCGGGATGGGGCTGCTCAACTTCACAGAACGAGCAACGCAAATCCTTGGCTCATGGATAGCTCTGACAACGTCACTCAACCCAACCTCTCCCCACTGGGATAAGGCAGCCCAAACTAACTTCACAAGGGTACTACATCTGAGGTGCCCCTTCAACCCTGCAACACTGATGAAGTACCTAACAACACATCCAACAGCCACAGGACCGCACAATACCACCCGCTACTTCAAAAGCGTCCTGTACACCCTAAGACAAGGGAATTGGAGTTTCTCCTATGCACAGCAAACCAAAGATACTAACCCTCCAATAGGTTATATGTGACTCCACAGGGTCAAACTGTGACAAAAGCACCTGCCCCACTACCATCCTTTCCTTTATCCAAGATTGACCATCTAGATTACCAAGACGTCCCATATGACTTGCGCACCCAAAGGAAGGTGTGGAACCTCATCACTTGTCCCCTCTTATCCCCACAAGTGAGCTCCACCTTGTGGCACTACATGCGCCATACGTTTAGGACAGCCGACTGCACCTTCTTAATGTTCAAGACATGCACCATCTGCGGCGGACCCAACACACTAGCACACCGCCTGGAAGAGTACCCGCCGTCCAAGCATATCTGGGCTAATGTGATATACTTATTTCAGCAATAACCATCAGCTGAATTCTGACTATCCCGCAATATCCTGGCACTCAACATGATCTCACCTATCCCCCAGACGCTAAAGGCTTTAATTGTGAGTATTGCAATAAGGTCCATTCACACAATTACCCTTGATGCTTTCAACGGGATCTTCAACAACATCAACCAAGCTATCGTCAGGTTCCACAGCCATTTGGCTGACCACTTCCAAGTCTGGCTATTTGGATCACTACAACACAAATGGAAGAGACAGATAGGTAACTGGCTACCAATCTGGTTCCTTCGTTGTGACACTGAAAACCTCACAATCTCTATAGGCGGTACACCCAACTAGCCCTTGAGCTGTCATGTCACTTAAGGTCATAGTCATCCACCACCCGTGGCTCCTAGCCACATCCAAGTGTACCATGTCTTATCTTTCAGGCTCTATTTTTTAGTGTGCTCTCTCCTCTTTTACTTTCCTTTTCCCTACATATTGGATGTGTCAGTCCCCTGGTCATCCATCATCATATAAATAAAACAAAAGTCTTTAATAATATTCTTGGCCTTAGTTTCTGGTAAATTTGAACTCTCAACAATAGATTTAGATAATGAATAGCAAACTATTATAAAATTTAACATTAAGTCAGCATAGGGGACGATTTTGACTGTGTTGGTTTTGCGCGCCAATGCCCGAACTGAGATAGCGAATAGCAAAGGCAGTCCATGGAGTTCCTGGCCTATCATACGCCGCGCATGGAGGTTTTCCGGGTTTTATCCTCCTTTCCTGTTCTCTTCACTTCCCTAATTGGTGCGGTACCGTCCCCAGGTCGGCCCACCTTGAATAAAATTTAAAACATTAAGTTAGCATATTGATTATATTAGGCTTAAGTCACATGTAAATCATAAAATCAAATATTATTTATTATCATTGGCATCAGTCACCTAATGGTTGTAAATCACTTTAGCGTCAAATGAAAATCCACCAGTAATTAATGTTGGTTTATCCTTGACCTTGAGGAGCTGTTAAAACCTAATAAAAAATTAATATAACTTGTCAATTATCAATCTCTCTCTGCTTGGCGTAACTTTCTGAGAAAATTAATTTCAGTAAATTAAAAGCAAACACGTATCACACACTGAAGTCTTTCTCTGATGTCATCAGATCCCCCACTGACTGTCCCAGCATGGGGCAGCGGTGAAACTCCCCCTCTATTTTCCATCTGACATGAAAACGCGCTTGGACTGGCTCGCCCAATCATTCCAAACCCTTGGGATGATTTGTCCCTCCCAAGGATCTCGATGCCCATCTCACCTGAACCCAAGCGGTGCCCTGCTGCCCCTGGTGCTTCCCAGAGCAACATGCATTTTGGCCTTAGGGTTGAATATGGGAAATTCTTCCCCTACGATGACCAAGCCATTATCAAAATGGCTCAGGCGGTGATGACACCAGCCTGTTTTATTGACTTCCGCCCCTATAAGGGGTACTTTGATCTTGCTTCCTCTGTGAAGCTGATGCAGCCACTGCAGCAACGGTACCATTAATTCTCAACAATATTTCCCTCCCAACAACTCAGACCCAGCTCCAAATGGACACCACCTTGGTGGTCCAGTTTGCAGGTTTGCCCACCCACCTCCCCCCCCCCCCCAAGTGCTCCACCAGGAGCTGATGGAAGGTTTGGCAGCCTATGGCTCCAATCCCATCTTACAATTTGTGGTCCTAAATGGGGCCACACGCCTCACTGGGCCTCGGGCATATGCCACAATCAGCCCTGAATATACGAAAATTTCTTTGGCAATTCCCCCTCATGCCACCATCCCATCTGCCCCCAACCATCTGTTCTGGGCCCGCGTTGAGGGCGGATGGACGATTTGTCCATCCTGTTTCGAGTTAGACCACTCAAAACGTAAATGCCCTTACTCAGAAACTTCCACTAATGCCAAAAGTTTGTCCAACGCCCACCAATCCGCTGCCCACCCCGCGCCAACCCTGACATGGGGTATGATCCTATCTTCCCCTCCTCCAATGCCTGATGCTGCAGCTGCACCTACAGCCACCAATCAGCACCCACCCTGACCCAATGCCACAAATAATTCATCCAACCAAACATCAGATTGGATCCCAGTTCAATCCTATGCATCCGCAAACAAAATCAAACAAACCTCAACTGTATGCTGATTCCCCAATCCAATTCAACCAAAATCAATGGGAATTATTGGATGAAATTGAAAGATCAGGTAACATCATTGAAGAACTGACGCTGCAACTTGAGCGGGTCTGTAATGCAGAATGGGATGCAAAATTCCCACCTCAAAAATATGTCCCACAACCTAATGCCAAACTGTTCTACAGCGACCACCAGCTTGCAGTAGAAGCAGCCACCACACCATATTGCCATCCGCTTTGCAAAGCTGCTGCCAAATCTGTGGCTGCGCTCGCAGGAGGAATTCCACCTCCCATCATCCCCATAAATCTTACTGCACAAAGTAAGATCAACATGAAAACTTTACACAAAAACGTCCCTGAAGCCATCCAGAATGTGGTAACAGTAGCATGGAATCTGAAAGCAAAAATAACCTGAACCAACATTGCCACATTCATTAAATTCCTAGATGCCAACTCAAAGCTGAAGACGCTTTGGGAAAATACATCATTGGTATAATGATGGCTGGCAACTATTTTGAAGTTCCAATTATCAAGGATATCAAACCCCATGCCGCTGATGCCCCCACACCCTTACTATCTGCCCTAACATGCACCCTACTCTGGAATGAGATGGATGCAGCTGAAGATGAGACCCCCAATCCCCCCTCCCCATCCACCATGGAGAAATAGCAGTATTTGCTAACCACCTGGTTGGATATTTTATTAGGTACAATTCAATCAATTCATCCATTTTGGGCGTTTCATTTTAATCATTATTTTTTATTATGATTTTAGTTTTAGTTCGGTAATGTCCATCTCCTGGTCAGCTTACCTCGGTTAAATAAAAAACTTGTCAATTATCCTCAGAATAAATTGACAGTAGTTGAATTAATAACAATAAATGCTTTTGGGGATCATCCCAATATTCTATAAATCCGGTGGATTTATTAGAATAGCTCAACCCAACCAAATGGGGAGCACAAATTAACAACTCATTATTTTCTATGTCATTGAAACTAGGTGATATTAGTCCGCCTGCCCTAACTAATCTCAACCTTTATTATAAAATTATGGGAGGAATCCATCTGGATAATTTTCTGAAACCGTTGTAGCCTATAAAAGAGGGTTAATCTCTTCTTTACGCAACTCCATCATTACTATCAGAAATCTGTTTGTGTTGATTGTTAGAAAGGTTTCTTCTTAGGTAAGGTATTATTTTCTGAAAAAATCATGGTTTGTCCATGAAACTAGGTTAACCCTATGAAATAATAGAGTTAGATTACACTACAGTTTTTTTTCAACTATGTTAAAAAAATATTAGGCTACATAAGCAAAAACTAAGTTTTAGAAGAATGACATTCCATGAAAAAACTTATTCATCCACTTGAGGTACATAAACGCCATTATTAACATTCAGATACCATAAGTAACCACCATTATAATTATTTGTAAATTAGATTTTCCCGGAGATAGATGTGGAAAGTATAAATTAATGCACATTGTCCCAGACTCAAGTGTCAAGATTAACCTGGAAGCATGTCCCTTTGAATGTCCAATATGGATTTTCTAATGTTATTATCTAGAGAGACGTTCAATGAAGCTAAAGGTTCATTAATATAATAGGCCGGCCTCATAATGTTTAACTTTTAATGGTGTTGCTCCTAATTATTTTTCAAGTGGCTTCCTAGAGGTCTTGTTTGTCAGGGACATTGAAATAAAACCCTCCATAGATGGTATCTGATCATTATAATTTTAAGTGTCTAGTGGCATTCTTTTGGACGTTGCTATTAGGGTGTCAAATTGTCCATGGATCGATGTATGTAACCATTACTATGCATTTTTTTAGATACCACCCAGTAAAGCCATGAATGTAAAAATTAGTATCGTTATTACTGAAATGAATTCCATGAGTAAGTGGGGACTTTACATAGGTTCAATTTTGGAGTCAATGGGTCTATGAATCAAGACCAGATAATACACAAAATGATTACTAAGTGATACTTTTATTATAATCTATAGGAAAAAAATAACATGGCACTTTAGCTTCCACAGCTCTTAGTTTTAAAGCTATTTTGTGAGATAAATGATAGAACTAGTGTGGGAAAAACCAGCAAGCGTAATTTGGGTTTTAAATAAGGGGAAAATTGGAGTACAATTTATGAACTAATAGAAGAATAGTTGGAAAAATGACATGGATAAAATTGTAAAACCTTTAAGAAACAGATAGGGCATTTAGGAATAACTAGTGGGATCCCTTAAAGGTGTAGATAGCTCTCATGATAATATTTAGTATGATTTGAGATACTGGATGGCCGTTGCTACCTCCAAGAGCTGTTTTGATATCATCATGAGGTCTAAAATCATTTGATGATTGGTTAAAAGTCCCTTAATTTTAAAATATTCAACTGATCTTTTTGGTTTGCTTGGATCCAAAAAGGATAAAAGGGGTGTAGAGTGACTGGTCTTCTGATTGATTGTCTCATTTTCAGTAATGATACTCACCAGTTGTGCTTGCCTTTAGTGCAACCTTTGCTTTTCTGCAGATTTTTCTTATATGATTAGAATAACACTGAGTTGGCTTGAAGTTAGTTTTCTGCTGAGGTTCTCACAACCTTTGATAATTGTTGATCGCAAGTGTAGGGGGGATGATACTACCCAGCGTTCATCTAAAGTGTGTCACAACTTCAAAATTTCTCAAATGGCATGGCCTTAGGGTTTATCTTTTCTGTTTGGGAGGTATTAGCTGTCTGGTTCAACTTGATAGTTGCACCTGAGGCTTTTACAAAAGTCTCACTATAGTAGATATATATCTAGTCTATGCCATCATGGTCTATATAAATTATAAAATATAGCTATTACAAAAGAAAGAGCAGTTTATATTCTATCAGAAAAAAGTTTAGCTGGTCATTAAGTTAAGTTTATAGATTATGTACTAAGTATCTAGTTTCCCTTAAAAATTTGTTGTTGGTATGTTTTATATCATATATACTATATAAGGAAATATATAGCAAGAAGAACTGCTAATACAACTTTAAAAGATAAGCTAAAGCCTTCATTCTCAAAATCTCAACTCTCTCTAGTAGTAAAGCTATAGAACTAAGCAAATAAAAATTGGAGAATCCTTATTATACCCTTATCTCTTATGTTGCTGCATGCTTAACTATAGATGTTTAGGAATAATGTATAGCACTAATGTTTGTACTTTATGTAAAAACTGTGATTAGAATGTAATAAAAAATAGATTGTACTTTAAAAATATAAAAATAAGTTTTTCAATTTTTATTAGGCTATATTGAATTACCCTAGCAAAATTGGAATTCTATTTGTAGGATAAAAGGTCTTATTTATTATTTTACACCACATTTTTATAGATTAATGGAATACTATAAGATAACATCCCTGAGAAACTAGAGATAATTTCATATATATATATAATAGCCACTTTACCCGTGCTTCACTACAGTGTCTAAAAAGTTTTCAGATTTTCAGGTTTAATTTAGATTTTATATTATAGATAAACAAAACCACTCAGCCAAAGCTAATTGCTTAATTAAATCAACCAAAAACCACTAACCACTCAGGTAAACCTAACTGAACTTATCAAAACAACCAATAACTAATAACCCCTCAAAGATAAACTATGTCCTATCAATTTGAACTAAAGCCATCAACCATTCAGACAAACAAAAAAAACCTATCTAATCAATCAAATACCACCAAACTGCTATCCAAAACATCTCGTTATACTTAAAATCATTAAGCATGTGACATATCTTCCAAACTACTAAATCAACTTCTACTTAACTTGCCAAAAGTATTTTATTAATTAGGTGAACTAAATTAGGCAGGCTTTTGAAATTATAAGCAAACAT
Organism: Massospora cicadina; assembly: GCA_022478985.1. Taxonomy (NCBI): domain Eukaryota; kingdom Fungi; phylum Entomophthoromycota; class Entomophthoromycetes; order Entomophthorales; family Entomophthoraceae; genus Massospora; species Massospora cicadina. The sequence goes on along the minus strand of JAKSZP010005536.1, from coordinate 31,234 downwards.
CCAGATACCTGTGGTTTGCTTTGGTATTTAGTTTATCAGATGATAAGCTCACATTGTAGCCTATAGGCTGTGCCAGCACTACTCTCAAGCTACTTGGACTAACAGCTTCACTGTTGCCCTCATGGCTGGTGAGCTGATTATCCTAAATACTTAATCTACTTAAACTCTAATACTGATTTTTGTTGAGTTTAAGGTGAACAATTTAGTGAATTATTAGATAATATTTGTCAATTCTCACCAACTCACCCAAATTAATTGAACCTATCATACTAGATAGCTTCAGATTAAATCTTATTTGCCAATTCACACCCACTCACCTAAATAGATTAAAATTATTAGACTCAATTAGCTTCAGGTGAGCAATTTGGTGAATTATTAATGAATTTGTCAATCAACACCCACTTGCCCAAAAAGATTGAGCCTATCAGGCTCAATAATTTCAGATTCAATAAGATTCGCCAATTCTCACCCACTCACCCAAATAGATTGAACCTATCAGACTTAAAGGTTTCAGATGTCAGTCAGTCATTCAGTGAATATGTTTTATTAAGTAGATATGTAAGGCATCAGCTTGGAAGTGACTTTCATTATGATATTCTAAAAGACCTAAAATTAAATCCAGGAAGATTTGTGGTCACTAGTACTCCCACCATGAGTCTTGTGCAAAGTTAGCAGGAAGAGAGTAGTATCCTAAACTATTTCTGAAATGATTGAGAATCGTGTACACCACTATATACCCTATAAGGAAAGGGCGCATAGTGGCACATGATGGGTGGAATGTTTTCTGACTTAATAAAAGGTTCTCCCTTTAGCAAGTTATTCAATAAGAAATTCAATAAGGGGTTCTGGTTTGAAGGTGGAAAATGGTCCTAGGCAATTGGCATCTGAAATATTTATCAGAACAGTGGATAGAAGAACCATATAAAAAAACTAGGTTTCATATAATCATAGCTAGTATAAAAGACAATTAAGATCAAGTTGCATAAAATCCTTTTATGTTATCTTAATATTGCTCTTAGATAGCCTGGTTTATTTATACTATGATAATTGAGGGTAGATTACTTAAATTGATTAGGGGTGTAATGTAATAAATTAATGCATTGAGGGTACTGCACAATGCACTACAGTTTTAGAGTCCAAATGACCCAAAAAGTGCATAGGAAGGTCCTCAATGCAGCTATGATTTATGCAAATTCCTAAAAATTGGATAATAACAATAATTAATCAACCTTAAATAAGATTGAACAGTGTTCCATTTTTAAATTGAGTCAAATTAAATAAAGTGAATCAACAAAGTAATCAAATTTGTTTTAGTTAAATTTGAATAACTAAAAAGTTAGGACAATGAACATTGTCAAGATTATTAACTGTGCAATAAGCCCTAAAGAGCTATGATGGATTGGCAAGAATCCACTGACTAGGATGATTATTTATGAGTTAATTGAGCGCTTTGAGATGAGGTAATATTGGTTTATAACAGATTATTATTGGATCGCCTCCAAATAAGGCAATAAGGCAATGTTGACATTTTATGAATATTATTTGGATCGCCTTGAATTAAGGTGATAGAGAATTAAGAATACCATCCCAAAACCAGTGAGAATATGGCGGAACCAAATAGTCTAAGCCAAGGGAACGGTATTACCTGAAGTTGCTGATATATAAGTGAGATGGGGAAATTTAAAGGGAGGTTGTTAGTAGTTTTGAGAGAGCAAAACAGTGAGAAACCGCTGTAACTATTAAATAAATAAAATTGTCATCAGGGCAATTGTCTTAAATTTTATTAAGTGTGTTAGGAGAACCAACAATCCTCACATCATCCGTCTGTTGTTTGGTGGGTTTGACCTGTGCAACCCTTATGGCGTATCCTGATGGTATTGCCAAAAATTATAACAAACACTCAGTTGCAAAGAACTGAAAATTTGTTTAGTATCTCAGTAATGACAATATATCTTGATATATCATTAGATGGCTTGTGCTTTATCCAAAAGTATGTTAATTAAAGGAAAGAATTTAGTAATAAAACTGATACATATCTAGTACTAAAAAAACTGGTACATAAAAACTTATAGGTTAAAAGAATTCATCTATATTATAATTTTTGCTTTTTTTGTGGCAACTTTAACTCATGTTAGTATACGTTTAGCCTATAATTAAACCTTCATCAAAAGAGTTTTATTCTGTCACCCAAGCTGAACTTGCAAAAAAGAGAACTAGAAATGTGCCCATAATGTATTGAACGCTTCACCATTGTGTCATCCCCACTTCTAAGTGCTGGTGTTAGTAGATTTAAGTATAACTATTTTGGCTTTAGATTAAATTTAAATTTATTTCAGGGAAAGCTGACTAGGGACGGACACTTCTGATAAGACACCAAAGAAAACAAAACTCATGTAATAGGAGGGCACCCCAGAGAAGCTAATGCTGTCTCCTGTTGCCAGCGGGAACGCCACTACTGGTAGGGGGGTCATGTGTATAGGGGCAGGCGCCACTATTGAGCACGTGTGGAGGAAGGGGTCTGAGTTGATGCACCAAACTGGGAACCAGGAGGAGACCAACTGGCGGCGACGTGGTGGGAGGTATCCAAACATCTGCGCTTGAAAGTGGTCCACTAAGTGCGACTGGAATCTGTGGACAGCTTCTTGGAGGGTGGGGGTGAAGCCAGAGATGGCATCCAAGACAATTGTGTGGATATTCCACATGGCGATTGCGACCACTAAAGCATGGAGAGAGGGTGGAAGAGGGGAGGACATTGATAAAGCAAACATATCCCTAGAAAAACTGAAGGGCTATGCCTAATCCTGGTGAATCAAACATTGTACCTCACGCCATATCGCTTTATATGGAGGAAGCTCTTCCAGGCAATGAAACAGCGTTCCATACTGGCCACACACAACACAGGATAAGTATAAAGCATTAGAGCGTTTGGCAGTTTGGTACACCCACCTCAAGCCGTGCCACAGATGGGATTGGACATGAGGCTGCAGAAGAGGGGTGGTGGGCGTACATCCAAATGGCTTTCTGGGTATCAAGGGAATAGGGGATGTCCATCATGTCCAGTTAGTCCACCCTGGACAAGGTATGGGGCCTCGCAGGTATCAAACCGTTCAGAATGGGTAGTCCCTGTACCTCCTGGGTGAACTGAGGAGAGGGGCGCCCCCTCTGGGCTGTGTGCCCACAAATTCGAATTCTCCACTCAGCACTCCGCATGGAGAAAAGGATCCATTTGAAATGGAGTGTAGTCCCATGGGGACCTGCGGTCAAAGGATGGGAAGCCAGATATTTCAACAAAGAGTGTGGGTGGGATGAGTTGGCAAATCCCAGGGCGCTGAAGAAGTTGGAGTGGGCCGTGTGGGACCAGTGTTGGCTGAAACTGTAGGGTTGGTGTCAGCAGCGATCCAGGTGCCCAGGATCTTGGCAGCGAGGGCCTCAAAGTTGAGCAGGCCCATGCCACCACTATGGCGAGGGCCAAACATGACATCTAGGCGCACTGTCGGTGGGCGGCCCAACCAAAGCCACCCTTGCAGAAGGGCATACAGTGACTTGAAGAAACTTGGGGAGAAAGCGATGGCGTGGGCCCAAAACCAAAATTTGGAGAGGAGCATAGAGTTGGCAAGTACAACCATGCTGGTAAGGGAAGTAAGACGGGCTCTGAGGGAGGCTATGCGTTTTGTCACGCTGTCCAGAATATGGTTTTCCATCACCGTTGAGGCATACCCGCCTGCTTCCAACCACACCCCCAAATGGCGGACTGGCCCAACGGTGGGGCTTGGCACAAAGGAAAGCACAAGTGGGGCGGTGTGGGTTGGGCAGGGTAGTCAAGCGCGTGCGCTAGCAGATGAGGTGGATTGGAAACAGGGCGCTGAGGCCCAACGAGCTTGATACTGACCAAGGAGAATGATTTCGGTTTTGGAGGCGTTGAGTGCAGCATTAGTTACCCTGAATTAAACCTGTATAAGATCTTCAAGCGCGCGTGCATCATGATTGTTAGACACCCCAACCACACAGTCATCAGCAAAAGCCAACAATTTGACTGGGGCTTAGCCTTGCACATGGATCCCAGTAAGACGGGCATTCACGTTTCAAAGAATTGGGTCAAGGCTGAAGTTATACAAGAATGGGCAAAGAGGGTCCCCTTGGCGTAGGCCCCTTTGAGGGCGTACTACATCCGTGAGAAAGCCAGGGCCACGCACAGCCATTGTGGCGGATTCCGTCAGCAGCATCACCCAATTGATGAAGCAAGGGGGTAGGTGGAATTGGTGGAGGCAGGCCTTGAGGTAATCCCAGTTAACTCTATCATAGGCCTTCTGTTGTTCTAAAAATACTTGTGCACCAGAGGCCGTGGACTGACATGCGTTGGCCACAGTGTGCACGTTGTCCCAAATCGACCTTCTGGTTATGAAATCAAATTGTTCTGAGGAGATGATAGCAGAGGCAACAATCCCTAGACGGTTAGCCATGATTTTAATAAAAATCTTAGTATCAGTGTTGGTTAGAGAAATGGGGCGCCAGTTGGCCAAGTTTAGTGTATCCCCTTTTTTAAATAGCATAATGGTGTAGGCCTCTTGCCCTCCTGGTAGGAAGCGTATTTCTAAAAGGCACTGGTTAAGAGAGGCCAGAAACAGTGGGGATAAATACTTGAAATACTTCTTATAGAACTCATAAGGAATCCCATCAGGGCCTGGGCATTTCCTATATGGTGCAACACAGACATCGGACCAGATTTCGTCCAAAGTAATCAAATTCATCAACTCCAGGAAACGGGAAACAGTGCAGATGTGTGCACTATTGAGAAAATTCGCCATTTCAGCTGGTGGAATTGGGTCAGATTAGTACAATTTTGAGTAATAATTTTGTATCTCGATCACCACTTTAGCTGGCATTTCTGCTATGGAACTGTCTGGCCTTCGCACCTGTGTACAGGCCAAGCTCTGGCGTGGTGTGAAGAATTTTTGAAAAAAGTAAGCGGAGCATGTGTCGCCCACTGTGATGTGTTTAGTTCTGTATTGAACATAAACCTGAAGCTTGTGTTGTCGCTTAAGAGCGTCAAGGTGGGTGGCTACTTCTGCCCACTTGTAATCCCAAGCAGGGCTGTAGCCCGTGGCTGGGACGTTGGATTCCAGGAGGGCCAACTCTGCCAGAGCGTGCAAGATGACCGCCAAGGTGGATTATGATCATCAGGAGGAAAGGTGGCGAGCCTGGAGGATTGTGTCCACTTTGAAGGCAGGCCAGGTGGAAATTGGATCAGCGCAAAATGGTGCAATAAACTCTGGAGCCATGGTCGCAGATTCCATCCATGAGGAAAATCTCGGTGACACAATTTTGGCTGGGCGAAGTTTGCACCAACTTGGAGCCCAAGCTGCTGGGTTGGATAGGTGGAAGGATATTAAAACCATCCTGTGTTCAGAGAAATCGATATTTGTCATGGTGAAATGGGAAATCTGGGTATGAAATTGCAACGGCTCAAGGATAAGGTCAATGCAGGACATGGACCATAACTGGCCATTGTGGATGTGGGGGCGCGACATGTTTTTGAGGAGCAGAGCATGATGTGGCAGAGTATTGACCAACCCTAGGGTGGCCTTGAGGATGTGTAGTTCAACGTGTCCCTGTGGCGGGGAAGATGAGGAAGGCCATTGGTCAGTGGATGGGTTCAACCAACAGTTCACGTTGCCAACGACAAAAGGGTCAGGGGGTAACAGAATAGATTTGACCAATGAGAAAAATTTCTGATGTTCTTGTGCACAGGTCAGGGCATAAATTTTGATGATAGCGTGCACTTCGTCAGCCCAAAAAAATTGACAATGATGATACAGCCACTAAGGAAGGATTCAGACAACAAAGATTTAAAATTATTGTTCTTTTAAACTAGAACCCCACAGTGCTTGGACTTGAAGGAGAGGAAAGGGAGGAGCATGGTTTTCCATGTTTCCTCTGAACTGCGCGGACAGTGGGACTCCTGAATGGCCAGGATATTCACGGGTAAATTTTGTTGTAAAAAACTCAGTTTCCTAGCCCAGGATGGCGAGGCCTTGAGTCTAGCAATGTTCAACGTCCCTAAAGTAAAGGCTCCCCCTATTGCACCTTAGGTGCGAGGGGAAGGGCACCTGAGCCCTTCAGTCTTCTCTTGTTCTTCACGGCGCTTGTCAGCGCCTTGGGTATGTGATGCAATGTAGTCATTGTTATGGGTAGCCTTAGCAGTTGGGTTTGCATTGGCTTTTGCCTTCACTCTTTTCCCCACTGCAGGAAAAGATTTTTGTGGTGCATGCATTTGCGGTGCACCAATGCTTGTTTTTAAATTGTCAGCAGGAAGGTTGGAGACCAATTTGATTTCAATTGAGGTTTGGGCGCATTGGTCAGGTGAAACTGACTTACCCCATCAGGATACCAGCTTGGGTGGCCCAATCGGCTTGGGCGTTCCAATCTGATTGGTCAAGAGATTTGCAAGCTGCTTCCGCCACAAAAGTTAATGTCCTCCTGGAGCTGGAAGGGCGGGATAGCAGAATTGGTCTTGACCGCCTCCTTGGCTGCCACCTTGCGGGCTTGTTTGGCCTTCTTCCACTCTTGAAGGGATATTGGCTTCACTACTAAGTAGCATCCTTACGCTCCCCACAGGAAGGCTGCCTTTGTATTGATGGTTAGTTCATAGTGGGCCTCACTGCCGCACATTGCCTCTGAGGGAATTTCTTGGTATGTGATGCCCTTCTTGGAGGGGCAGGTGTGTGCCTTGTGTCCAAATGCATCACAAAAGGCACAGATGGGAGGTGCGCTGTCTACGGTGACCCTGAAAGGGGGTGTGGCATGCCCCTCAATATTGACAAGTGGTGTGCGGGATTTGGGTTAGATCCTTCACTATCCCCTCAGCTGGGGTTGGGACTGAAATTGCTTTGCTGGTGCACAGGTTTGGCATCAGCGTAAAGCGCTGCATTTTGAAGGATTGTATTTTGCCATATATGGCAAGCCCAGCCTTTAAGTGTTTTTTGAGTATGGCGCGTTTATCCATAGTGGGCAGAAAGTCAAAATTTACAAAAATTTGGTTCGATTTTGTCCATCTGGTGCGCTTAGTTTTGATGACCTGCTGCCCATCCAGAAGGTCTATTACAACGCGCACCATTGCAGCTTTGTCTGCCGCTTCCTTGCTTTCAAAACCAAGATCCAGCCAACTTTGTGGCATGGAATGAAGTGCAATGTACACCGCGCTTGAGAAATGAGTGTGTACATCCCCATAAAACTTTTCCCAAAGTGCCATATGCTGAATATCCAGGAATACCTGTACTCCATGTTCCACTGACGAGAGTGCTTAGGAGTGTGGTGTATTGATGTACTGGTTGCATCTTGCTTGCCAAACCGAAATTTCTGGGGAAATGGTTACCGCCAGTTTTTTGTTAAGTTTTTTCTATTCCTCCAAGTTCACTGTGGCGTTTGCAAACTTTAGATGTCGCGGGGCTAACACCTGTGCCCTTGACCTTACTTGCCCAACTGCTCCCCAACATGGGCGCTAATTAATCTCCTTGGTGAGATTATCAAACTAATACCAGACTAGAATTGAATTTTGTTGCAAAAGTGATTGCAACGAGAGAGAAGAGTTGGCTTTAGATTAAAATAATGAATGAATCAATAAACATAGGTATACTATTGTAGCCCTGTAACTTAAGTATCTAAAATGGCCAAAGGTTTATTCCTAAAGCAGTAAAAATTCTAAGAAATAAATTTAATTTTGACAATAGCTAATTTCAATTGTAAAATTACTTCCTAAAATTTAATTTTTTATAATCAGTAACATTTAAGTTGCATATACTTTTATTTAGTTAATTTATAATAATGACTCACAAACTCTTAAACATGAACTTGTAATATTGGATTTAATCAGCACTTAATGGGTATTAATAGGATAGAAACTATTTTGATATCTATCTTAGTTTCATTCATAAAACAATATATACTAACAATTTAAAATAGCCAACATGAGTTTAAAAACAAGGTTGACTAATCCCTACTCTGATTTTTTTGCTTGTTTATGCAATCTCTTTAAAACGCTATTATCCAAACATGCTGGCCCTTGAGGCCTAATTTTTGTTTATCACTGAAAATTGATAGAAATACTTGAAGTTGATGCTTTAATTACTTTTAGTTCTGTTGACATCATGGCCCTAATTAGATATTTAATAACCAACTCCATATTGATACAACAACTGTCAAGAGGTCAGCTCTTGTCATTTAATGCACCTTGTTGAGATTCTGATATGACTGGGTGATAAACCCTGAATAGCTACGGAAGATTAGCTAGAATCTGCTGACCATGATTACTAGTTGCAATTATTTGAGCGCCTTGGGATGAGGCAATAACGGGTCAGAAAGGATAATTATTGGATTGCCACCAAATAAGGCAATAAGGCAATGTCAACGTTTAACAAAAAAATTTTTAGATCGCCTCAAACTAAGGCAATAGGGAATTTAAGAATAGTATACTCTACCAGAGCCAATGAAAAAATGGAAAAACAAAATAGTCTAAGACAAAGGAGTGATATCAACCAAAGTCGCTGTTATATAAGCAAGATGGGATGTTTGAAGGAGAAGGATTGTTTGTAGAGAAGAGAGAGCAGAGAAGAGAGTATCTCTGTAAATATTAAATTAAATAGTGAAGTGTCGTTGGAGCAATTTATCCATATTTTATTAAAGTTTATTAAGTTGTCTTGTGGATGACAATCTTCATTTCATCTGTCCATTACTCAGTGGGCTTTACCCTGTGCAACCTTCTCAGCGTATATTACCTATACAGCCCCAAAAATTATAACAGTGATGCTCAATACAAGGGCCCATTGATCAAACCACCAAAAAAATAAAAATTCTCTAGTCATTGGCCATGTTGCATCAGGATTGCTTTGATGGGGAATCCTCACAGCACACTGTGCCAGCCAAATATGTGGAACTTAAGAATTCTTTAATTGTGGTGCTCAAGAAGCAGGATGAGCTCCTTCAAGAGTGGAATGATATAATTACCAGCTTGACAACATGTTCAGTCAAATGCATATTCTTGGACAACAAAACAGACAACTTGCTAATCACCTGGATGGCACTATTGAACAACTTCATTACACAGAATGGAAGTTGAATGGTACCCCCAGCCCCCTCATTAGAAGTGGATGAGTGCCAAGGGGCTGGCCAGGGAGAATTGTATTATGGGGCATATGACACTGGATACCCAGTCGAGGAGCTTTTCACTGAAACCACTGGCAGCATGAGCTACTCCACCCAGGAGGACCATTCTGGAGATAATATATATCAGAGAACCAATTCCCCCAAGTGATGGCTATACTGCCCACCAAAGGGACCCACGCTACCACTAAATCAGCGGATAGACCTTCCTCTGCTGGGCCTATTGGACCATCTCCTCATCAAGATAAAGCTTATGGGTCTTTACCAATTCCTCAGTACTCCTTAAAGGTCTGCAGCTATGAGAGGATGGAGGAGGTTTGCGTCAATAAGCAGCCTACATTTGATCATAATGGGAATATTCGTGGCTTCTTTAAATAATTAGAGTTTGTGGAGGAAGGATCCTTGGATCAGAATAAAGCTAGATTGTTAATATCTGCCTTGGATGTTGGGAGTGCTGACCAAGTCACCTGTTATCTTCCAATCAGTACTGTTACATACCTAAAATTGAAAGATACTGTGCTGAGGCTGTTTGGGGGTACTGCAAAGATGTTGCAGCAAAGAGCTGAATTCTTAATCACTGGGTTTCAACGTAATGAGACTTTATCTGCATTTGCTGACTGATTCATGGCAGAAGCCCATGTGCTGATCTGGGCTGGACTTTATCTAAATCCGATGTGTGCATTGCAATGACCTCTGAAGTAAAGCCATAACGTGAGCTTTACAATGTCATGATTCCAATTTTTGGAGGACGACGTACCCCTGCTCAAAGTTGTTCAATTTCTGCGCTATCTATCTACTACCTTCCTTCCGCCCAATACAGAGTGGAAACATACCGCCGCCATCACTGACCTTCTTATTTAAGGAATTCTCCCATCCTGTTCAGATTCCGCCTAGTAATGTCAGGGTAAAGCCTGACATTAAAGGCATTCCTGAGTTTTTAGATACTATTCATCAGATCAAGAGAATTTGTGCTGAAGTTAGATCGATTTATTTGCATATCAAACCATAATTGTAATGAGTTTTGTTCAATTAATCGCTTAAATTACCCTAATTACAATGATATTGAGTTGATTAATCGCACCAAAATAGTTTTACAATGAGACTAAGACAATTTCCATTGCTATCAAAATCATATGCAAGGCGCAATCCTATAAGCTCAAAAGAAGTATAGTGCTCTATTTAAAAATCAATTAAGCTTAGGTAAGTCCAGGAAGTTGGATAAGATATAAAACTAGACTATTCAGATGGTTAGTCTTTATGGTCAATAAAATATTATTATATGATAAATCCTTTAAATACATATTTTTATTATAATATTCCATATACTGTATATTAAACAAGCTATACAATCTAACCATTTATATAAAACCTGTACCAATTTTTACAGAGCTTAACTGAAAATCTGGAAATCCTATAACGTGTGTGAAGAAACGCCTAAACCTTATTAAATTTATCTTTCATTACTTCCACGTCCACACATAGCTGGTGTACTGGCCTTAACAGGAATGGGAGTGGTTAAAACAATCCTTCCTTCTTTAGGGTAAGCCACCCAATTGCCTTTGCCATTCTCTATATGGTACGAACTGCCCCTTTAATATACTGGACCTTTAGCTCAGAGTTAGCAAGTTCTTTGGCTTGCTATCACAAACTGGGATAAAGTAGTACCAGTCCCTGACAATTTAACCGCCAAGTTTTACAAAGTATATCACGCCGCGTTTTTATTACTGGGAGCTTTGTCATTTGCTTTATTGATGAAAGGTTACCAGACACTGGCACGGATGTTTTTTCCTATAAAACAAGATAATATGACTTATAAAGAAGCTTTAGGACCAAGTCAAGTTCAAACATTGACTGTGGCTAATCATGCTCCCATAAATTGCCCTATGGTTCCATTGCCTGAGAAATTTGTTTTAGCTGAGTTGAAAGGAGGACTAACAATGTTGGGGGCGCATTTTAAAGCATATTCTGAGAACTACCCAGATGATGCACGGAAGTTAATGACAGTGGGTTATCAGCTCTCTGGAGATGCTTTGGGTTGGTTTACCAGAGCTTTGGAAAATGAGAATTTGTGTGAACTACGAAGAAATTAAACGCCAGTTGCTGGCTTCAGCAACTCCTGCTAGTACCAGATATTAGGCATGCATTGCCTTAATGAACCTTCGGCAGAAAGTTCAAACTGTTGAGAGATATATGCAGAAGTTTCCTCCTACCAGGAGGACATGAGGCTTTTACAGTCACACTCTTCAAGAAAGGGGATAGGCTAGACTTAGCCAACTGGCGCCCCATTTCTCTAACAAACACAGACACCAAAATTTTAACAAAAATCATGGCTAACCGTTTAGGGACTGTAGCATCTGCCACCATCTCTCCAGAACAACTCGGTTTCATCCCCAGAAGGTCGATTTGGGATAACGTGCACTCTGTGGCTAATGTGTGTCAGTCCACAGCCTCTGGGGCACTTGTATTCTTGGACCAACAAAAGGCCTATGATAGAGTAAACTGGGAATACCTTAGGGCCTGCCTCCAACAATTCCGCCTACCGCTTCATTAAATGGGTGATGCTGCTCATGGAATCTGCAACAATGGCCGTGCGCGGCCCAGGTTTCCTAACGGATGTAGTCCATCCTCAAAGGGGCCTGCGACAAGGGGACCCCCTGAGCCCACTCTTATACAACTTCAGCCTTGACCCACTACTGCGAAATGTGAATGCCCAACTCACTGGGGTCCATGTGCCAGGCCAAACCCCAGTCAAGATGATGGCATTTGCAGATGATTGCGTGGTGGGGGTGTCTAATAATAAAGATGCACGCGCGCTTGAAGCCCTCATCCAGGAATATTCCCGGGTAAGCAACGCGGCACTAAACGCCTCCAATCCGAATTCATCCTCCTTGGTCGGTTTCAGAACTGCTGGGCCCAGCAAGTAGTTCCCAACCCAGCCCAGCTGCTCGCCCAAGTCCACGCCTTACTAACTCAAACACACCGCTCCACTGGTGCTCCCCTTTGTGCCGCGACCTACCATAGGACTGGTACGCCATCTGGGCGTGTGGTTGGAGGCAGGAGGATACGCGTCAGCAGTAATGGAGGGCCATATACTGGACAACGTGACGAAGCGAATCGCCTCTCTCAGAGCCCACCCTACTACCCTCACTGGCAGGGTTGTTCTTGCCAACTCTATGCTCCTATCCAAAGTCTGGTTTGGAGCCCACGCCATCCCCTTCTCCCCAAGCTTCTTCAAATCCCTGTATGCTTTGCTACAAGGTTGGCTTTGGTCAGGCCGCCCTCCACCAGTACGGCTAGAGGTCATGTTTGGCCCTCATCATCATGGTGGCATGGGCCTACTTGACTTCAAAGCCCATGCCGCCAAGATCCTAGGCACCTGGATTGCGGCCGTCACTGCTCCTACACTCCCATCCCAACACTGGTCCCGCGCGGCCCGCTCCAACTTCTCCCGAGCCTTGGGCCTCAACAATCCATCAAACCCCCACTCCCTGATGAAATACCTCGCATCACACACATCAGCCACAGGTCCTCACGGGACCAAAACCCACTACAAACGAATCCTACTCTCCATGCGAAGCGCAGAGTGGAGAATTCATATTAGTGGACATACAACCCAAAGAGGCCGCCCCTCTCCTCAGTTCACACAAGAGGTACAGGGGCTACCCATCCATGATGGCGTGATCCCCACTCGACCCCAAGTCCTATCCAGGGTGGACTACCTGGACATGATGGACATCCCTTATTCCACTGAGACCCAAAAGACTATCTGGAAATACGCACACCATCCTCTGTTGCAGCCTCAAGTCCGTTCCCATGTGTGGCGCTGCCTGAGGCGGGTGTATCGTACAGCTGAGCGCTCTAATGCTTTACACTCATCCTGTGTCGTGTGTGGCCAGTATGGAACGCTGTTTCACCGCCTGGAGAAGTGCCCCACCTCTAAAGTAATATGGCGCGAAGTCCAACGTCTGCTAGGCCAGGATCAAACACATCCCTTCAGTCTGTCAAGAGATATGTTTGCTTCATCAATGGCCTCCCCCTCCCACCCTCCCTTCGTGCTCTGGTGGTTGCAATCGCCATGTGGACTATCCACACGATTGTCTTGGATGCCATCGCCGGATCCATCCCCACCCTCCTGAAGCTGTCCACAGATTCCGGTCTCATTTGGTGGATCACTTTCAAGCGTGGATGTTTGGATATCTCCCACCACGTCGCCGGCAGCTGGTCTCCTCCTGGTTCCCAGTCTGGCTCATCAAATCAGACCCCTTCCTCCACACGTGCTCAATAGTGGCTACGCCCCCTACACACGTTCCCTCCCCTTCCCATAAGTGGCGTTCCCGCTGGCAACAAGAGATAGCATCGCTTCTCTGGGGTGCCTCACCTGGTACTGAGTTTTGTCTCATCTGAGTCATATTCGGAAGTGTCCGTCCCATGGTCGGCCTTCCCCGCAATAAATTTAAAAACAATGGAGAGCCGAGTGGAAGAACTTGAAACTCATAAATAAGGGATCGAAGCTCAACTGAGACTATGTGAATCTGGGCCCCTAGAAGCCCTCTCTAAAATGGAAACCTGGCTTGAAGCCATGCATGACCAGTTTGATTGCCTTTCGTGGACCTTTAAACAGTTAAACTACCGCTCTGAAACATTGGAAGCAGAAGCTCCATCTATTCATACCCTTACTGGGAATAACTATAACTAATAAACCAACCTTTAAAGATAAGTTTATCCCCAGCGAGGGTAGCATTGCTTCGTTTTTATACGTTTATGAAGCAGCTATGGAAGGGGCAACTGATCTTCAGAAGGCCAAAAATATCCTTTCCTGTTTGGGCCGCATGGCACAGGAGGTGATGGTCCCACATATGGATGCTCTTAGCACCTGGTCCAAAGTTAAAGAGGCTCTCATAAACATGTTTGGTTCAAAACAGGCTTTAAATATGAAAAAGCAAGCTTTTATGCGTATGAGTATCTGAAAAGGAGAGTTAGTGGTCGCCTTTGTGGAACGATTTTATATGGAAGCACAGATGTTGTTAACTTCGAAGATGTTGACTTTGGATTGTGCTGTAGCCGCCGTTTTGACTGAAGTGGCTAATTACCCATCACTAGCGATGCACATCACCTCAGTTAAACTTATTTTCATACCATTCAAGACATCAACGAGGCGTTAATAGATGTCACTGATTTCCATAAGCCCAAAGTTTCACGTGGAGCAGTATCTCGTCCTCACGTTTTAACCATTGAGGATTCAAAGCCTAAGCCTTGGGCCTTAGCTATTGAATACAAGAAGGAGCCCCTTCAGATAATAGGCCCTGAAGAGCAAAACCTAAAAGCAAAACGTCCTGAATGCCCTCGGTGCATGTACTGCAACAAGTTTGGACACGAGGAGGCTGTGTGTTGGAAAAAGAAAGCTGACGCCGAGGAACAGGAGCAGGGAAAAGAAATGTCAGCATAGGGAAAGGCACACCTATTGCTGACAAAACTCATGTGCCTGACTCATCTAAACAACTTATGATTTTACCTCGCGTTACTAATACCCCAAGGGATGATTCTGAGGGGGTATGAATAAGGTCAGCTATTACGTTGTAGGAGTACCTGCTGAAGTGGAAGTCCCTGATCGCTTGAATGCTGGAGGAGTAGATGAAGCCACCATACCTGAAGAGACGTATCTCTGCCAAATTCTAGGGGAGACAGTCATTATCAATACTGCCAGTGACGCAGATGAGGTGATGTCTCACCTTATTCGCCCTATCCAGCATGGCCATACCATGAAGTCCATCCAGGAAAATTACCCCAATACTGCATGCAAATTAACCTCCAATTTCCATCTTAAGGAGGTCTTAGCGCTATCGCCCACTTTTGGGGGGATACTTATGAAGGTCGAAGTGGTTATCCAAAAAGTTTGGGTGATGGCTATCTTAGATACAGGCTCCCCAGTGAACGTAATCTCCTCCAAGTTGATGAAAAAGATCAAACTTGCACCTGACTTGGAGTATAACCAAGACTTTGGAACCGCTGGACCCAACAACACCCGCGCACTTATGGCTTACTTGTTGCTTCCCATTTGTATTGGGAAGCTTATTCTATCAGCCCCCACAGTGGCTTTGGATAATAACGCTTATGATATGCTTATAGGTACTCAGTTTATGATTGAGCATGATGGCATTATCAATATGAAGCAAGGGTTCTTGTCGTTGCTCAAACATGAAGTCCCCTTAGTTCTATCCAATACAGAACCCAGCAAGAAGGAATACTCTTGCATGTACACCAACCTCGCAAAAACAGTGACTAAAGAAGGACAGGCTGCCAATGAGCTCCGCACTCCCCTTCCTACATTTCAAGTGGCTGACAAGGTGTTATACTACCATAACCGCATCACCCCAAGAAGTGGTAAGCTTGGTTTGATTTGGGAGGGACCTTTTTCCATTAGTTACAAAAGAGGCAACAAATACTCCATCAACTCCTTAGCCACAGGAGTTACTATAAACTGGGTACATAGCCAATTCCTATGATCCTACACCCCTCACAACATTCTTGAGGGGGCAATGTCAGACATTCTCCTTCTCGACTTAAGAAAAAGAATGTTGGAGGTATTAGTGCTCCCAAATCTGTTACCATGATTGACCCATCTCCTATCCAATCATCAAATAATATTGTGGATATTAACAATATGAGTACCCATGGCGAAAAGACCTTGGCGGATTCTTGGTGGAATCCTAGCTATTGGAAAAATATGGTTTATAACAAAAAATGGCTTAAAAAGGTAATAACTAATAATAGGAATTCTCTGACTTCTCAGCCAAATCTGAGGTGTTCATTACCGTACAGATCTGACCACCTCCGAGGTGAGAAGATATTACTCAACAATGATAGGGTGCAAATTAACCAATCATTACTACATGAGTCTGACCACCGCCGAGGTGAGAAGATTTTACTTAATGATGATAGGGTGCAAATTAACCAATCATTACCACATGAGTCTGACCACCGTCAAGGTGAGAAGATTTTACTCGATGATGACAAGGTGCAAATTAATCAATAATTACCACATGATTCAGACCACCACTGAGGTGAGAAGATTTTACTCGCTGTTGATTGGATACAATATATCAAATCATTACCACATGGGTCAGTTTTGCCTCAAAATATTTATCTTTGATCTGATAGGCTGAAAGCCTATATTTCCTAATTTAGATAACTCAGCTTTATGTTCTTTTGCCTTGAATACCCATGGTCTCAAAACCAAACTAGTTTAAATAGGAAAAACTAGTATCAAGAAAAGGACCTTTCTTGGGTTTGCCCCACTTAAAACAATAAAAAACATAAAAACTTTAACAAAGCGTTATTTTATACTTTTATTAAAAAGTAAGATTCTCACTTTGATAAAATATTTGTGGCATCCGTCAGTGGATCCCACAAACTTGTTCATTGAAGCTAGAAGAATGTTAGTAATGTTAGTAAATTTTTATGTAAAATTCATAGGGAATTCCATCAGGTCCAGGGCATTTCCCTCTTGTTGCACTGCATACTACTTCCCATAATTCCTTGCATGATATTAAGTTGATTGAATTGTTTTTGGGCTGTGGTGTCAATATGTGCTCTTCTAAGGAATTTTTCAATTTTTTCTGGTTCAACTGGCTCAGATTTATACAATTTCGTATAAAACCTGTGCACTTTGGTCACAACTTCTTTGGATGTTTCCACTATGTATTTGTCTGGTCGATGGACCTGTGTGCAAGCTATCATATTTTTCCAGGTGTGGAATTGGCGGAAAAAGTAGCTTTAGCTTTCTTCATCTCTTATGTTTTTACCTTTATATTGAACTCCAACTTGGTGTTGGTGTTCACAGATTAGGGTGTTTATCTGAGCAGAAACCTCCACCCATTTGCGACCCCATCCAGGGCTGTATCCTGTGCATGGGACGTTGTTTTCTAAGTGGTTAATTTCTGCTAGGGTGTGCTTGATAATGGCTGAAGCTGCCCTGTGTCTTCTAGATGATGTATGTTTTATTTGTTGGGTTGTTGATTTTTTGAATTTTTCCCAGGTGGTTAGTGGGTCTAAGCAAAAAGGTGTTTGAAAATCCTGGGTTGAGGATATTTCCTCCATCCAGGATTGAAATTCCGAGTCATCTAAACTTTCTGGGCGTATTCTGCACCATCTGGGTGCTTGGGTACTTGGTTCCACCAGTTTGTAGGACACCTAGACTAGCTGATGGTCAGAAAATTCGATTTTTGTAGTTTCAAATTTTTTGAATTTGATGCCATAAAATTATAGTGTGAGTATTAGTTTATCCATGACATAGAGACAGGTGTACCATTGTGTACATGTGGGCGTGTCATGTTTTGTAGCAGGGGTAGCCTTTTTAGTAGTGGATCATATAGTCCCAGGGTGGCCTTTAGTACATGGAGTTCCACTTGCCCTTATGGTATCTCCATTGTGTATGGCCATTGGTCCATATCTGGATTACTCCAGCAGTTCATGTCTCCCATGATGAAAGTACTTGCTGGTAGATTTAGTTGTGTTAGGGCTGTTAAAAATTTCTCTTCAGTAATGTGCACCATTTGGGGCATACACACTGGCTATTGTATGCACTTCGGTGTGCCATGAGAAAGTTATGGCAAGTATACAGCTGTTCAGGAACAAATTTTTATTGATAAATTTAAAGTTTCGATCTCACGTACTATCACCCCACAGTGTTGTGACCAAAACGTTATTGTTGGGAGGAGCATTTTTTCCCACGCCTCCTCCTCTCCCTGTGGCCAGTGGGTTTCCTGCACCACCAGGATATCCACAGGTGGGTTTCATAGGAGACTCAACTTCTTGGCCTGGGACGTTAAGGCCTTGAGTCCCACTATGTTCAGCATCCCTATCTCTACTGAGATGCCTGATGCGCCTCAGGAGCGGTTAGCAGGGCCCCTGGCCCTAAACCCTCGCTCACATTACTCTCCAATGCGCCTCTGCTATGGAGAGCATAGACATGAGTAGGATTTGGGTGTATTCTGCCCCATTCATCACCACTGTTTTTGCTCCTCTCTTGGCTTTGCTTGGTTTCAATTCATAATTGCAGTGCATTTGTGTGCTTTTATTGGATGCATTATTTTCTTGTGCATTCCATCGTTGATTTTCCTTCCCAAGTGGGTTAAATTCTGCAATTTTGAGGGGTGCGCTGAACCCCAGTTTTGCTGCATTCATTTCCAAATCAGGTTCCACCTAATCCAATCTGTTTGGATTGGGTGTTTGGTTTTCTGCAGGATTTGATTGGTTCATTGACTCAAATTCATCCATCTTCCTGGATCAGTTCCAGCAATATGGATGATTCCGCTGAGGCCTTTGCCTTGGCCATGTCCAGCTTGCGAGCTTGGTTGGCCATTTTTCAATCTTTGGGGGGAAATTGGGTCAATTATTTTATATTGCCCGTGTACTCCCCAGTTGAATGCTTGTGTTGTATCTGTGATTTTGGCATACTCTGAGTCATCTTCGCCCATTTCCTCATCACAAATTTCAATTTCTCTCAGGCCTTCTTTAAGAGGTAAGCGTGAATCTTGTGCCCAAAGGCCTGGCAGTGGTTGCATATGGGGGTGCGCTTTCCACTGTTGCATGGAACAGCTGGGATTTTTCCCCATCAATGGTGAAGGATGCAATGTGAGGAATTTTTGTAATATCCTCCACTATCTCCTGGTTTGGGAAAATAATTGCAATTGTCTTCACAGTACTAAGGGTCAGCATCAGCTGGAATCTTTGTATCTTGAATTGTTTAATTTCTCTGTAAGCTTCAAAGCCTTCTCAGAGATGTCTTTCAACTACTGTGCGCACCAGTGTGGTCGGAAGGTAATCAAAAATTATAAAAATATCTTTGGATTTTGTCCAATGTGTGCATTTGGTCAGTACCAAATGCTGTCTACTGGGAAGGTCGAGTACTACTCTGACCTTGCTGCTTCATTCGCTTCTTCTGCATTTTTGAACACAAGATCTACTAACCTTTGCAGATGTTATGGGTTGTTAAGTACACCGCATGTGGGAAAAATTTATGTTGGGCTTCAATGAACTTTTTACACATTGTCATTGTTTCTACACCCAGGAAATCTTGTATCCCATGTTCCACCATTGACAGTGGTTGTGATTGGGATACTTCCATATAACTGCAGTATTTTACCAAAAATTAATGAAACATGCAGGGGTGCTATCTCAGGTTTTTTTATTGAGATTTTTGTTTGTACCTGTGCGCTTGATACCTTTGGGCAGTGCAGGTCTGGGTCTGCTGACCTTTACTGCGTTCGCCCAACTCTTTGCTCTATTACTCATACTCATCTCACCTGGTATTGATTGTCAAATTGTGGTGTTTGAATTAAATTGTATTACTAAAAATGATAGTAAAAAATAAAAAAGAGAGGATAAGAATGAGTTTCATTTTTTATTGCAAAGGCGATTAATGAAGCTTTACCTTTCTTTGGACATTATAATGCTAAATGACCAGGATTATGGCAAGAATAACACAATCCTTCCTTTTAATGACGGTGAAAAAGCTTCATGGCTCATGTTTTTTGTTTTCTTTTTGTAAGCAGACCCCTGCCACATGGGAGTTCTACCCATAAACAGATTTTCAGTGATTCAAAGCAATTATTTTAAAGGAAGGGTGATGGGGTGGTGTCTGATCAAATCTGACATGTGACTTCCTAACCCTTGTCTGAAGTAAAGTGATCCCATTTCATCGTCTAATTCAGTTTTTTAAGATCATCAGAAACTTCTGCATATAAATTTAAATTTATTGCGGGAAGGCTGACCATGGGATGGACACTTCCAAATATGACTCAGACGAGACAAAACTCAGTACCAGGTGAGGCACCCCAGAGAAGCGATGCTATCTCTTGTTGCCAGCGGGAACGCCACTTATGGGAAGGGGGAGGGAACGTGTGTAGGGGGCGTAGCCACTATTGAGCACGTGTGGAGGAAGGGGTCTGATTTGATGAACCAGACTGGGAACCAGGAGGAGACCAGCTGCCGGCGACATGGTGGGAGATATCCAAACATCCACGCTTGAAAGTGATCCACCAAATGAGACCGGAATCTGTGGACAGCTTCAGGGAGGGTGGGGATGGATCCGGCGATGGCATCCAAGACAATCGTGTGGATAGTCCACATGGCGATTGCAACCACCAGAGCACGAAGGGAGGGTGGGAGGGGGAGGCCATTGATGAAGCAAACATATCTCTTGACAGACTGAAGGGATGTGTTTGATCCTGGCCTAGCAGACGTTGGACTTCGCGCCATATTACTTTAGAGGTGGGGCACTTCTCCAGGCGGTGAAACAGCGTTCCATACTGGCCACACACGACACAGGATGAGTGTAAAGCATTAGAGCGCTCAGCTGTACGATACACCCGCCTCAGGCAGCGCCACACATGGAAACGGACTTGAGGCTGCAACAGAGGATGGTGTGCGTATTTCCAGATAGTCTTTGGGGTCTCAGTGGAATAAGGGATGTCCATCATGTCCAGGTAGTCCACCCTGGATAGGACTTGGGGTCGAGTGGGGATCACGCCATCATGGATGGGTAGCCCCTGTACCTCTTGTGTGAACTGAGGAGAGGGGCGGCCTTTGGGTTGTATGTCCACTAATATGAATTCTCCACTCTGCGCTTCGCATGGAGAGTAGGATTCGTTTGTAGTGGGTTTTGGTCCCGTGAGGACCTGTGGCTGATGTGTGTGATGCGAGGTATTTCATCAGGGAGTGGGGGTTTGATGGATTGTTGAGGCCCAAGGCTCAGGAGAAGTTGGAGCGGGCAACGCGGGACCAGTGTTGGGATGGGAGTGTAGGAGCAGTGACAGCCGCAATCCAGGTGCCTAGGATCTTGGCGGCATGGGCTTTGAAGTCAAGTAGGCCCATGCCACCATGATGATGAGGGCCAAACATGACCTCTAGCCGTATTGGTGGAGGGAGGCCTGACCAAAGCCAACCTTGTAGCAAAGCATACAGGGATTTGAAGAAGCTTGGGGAGAAGGGATGGCGTGGGCTCCAAACCAGACTTTGGATAGGAGCATAGAGTTGGCAAGAACAACCCTGCCAGTGAGGGTAGTAGGGTGGGCTCTGAGAGAGGCGATTCGCTTCGTCACGTTGTCCAGTATATGGCCCTCCATTACTGCTGACGCGTATCCTCCTGCCTCCAACCACACGCCCAGATGGCGTACCAGTCCTATGGTAGGTCGCGGCACAAAGGGGAGCACCAGTGGAGCGGTGTGTTTTGAGTTAGTAAGGCGTGGACTTGGGCGAGCAGCTGGGCTGGGTTGGGAACTACTTGCTGGGCTCCAGCAGTTCTGAAACCGACCAAGGAGGATGATTTCAGTTTTGAGGCGTTTAGTGCCGCGTTGCTTACCCGGGAATATTCCTGGATGAGGGCTTCAAGCGCGCGTGCATCTTTATTATTAGACACCCCCACCACGCAATCATCTGCAAATGCCATCATCTTGACTGGGGTTTGGCCTGGCACATGGACCCCAGTGAGTTGGGCATTCACATTTCGCAGTAGTGGGTCAAGGCTGAAGTTGTATAAGAGTGGGCTCAGGGGTCCCCTTGTCGCAGGCCCCTTTGAGGATGGACTACATCCGTTAGGAAACCTGGGCCGCGCACAGCCATTGTTGCAGATTCCGTGAGCAGCATCACCCAGGTAATGAAGCGGGGAGGTAGGCGGAATTGTTGGAGGCAGGCCCTAAGGTATTCCCAGTTTACTCTATCATAGGCCTTTTGTTGGTCCAAGAATACAAGAGCCCCAGAGGCTGTGGACTGACACACATTAGCCACAGAGTGCACGTTATCTCAAATTGACCTTCTGGGGATGAAACTGAATTGTTCTGGAGAGATGGTGGCAGATGCTACAGTCCCTAAACGGTTAGCCATGATTTTTGTTAAAATTTTGGTGGTCTGTGTTTGTTAGAGAAATGGGGCGCCAGTTGGGCTGGAGTCTAGCCTATCCCCTTTCTTGAAGAGTGTGACTGTAAAGCCTCATGTCCTCCTGGTAGGAGGCGCATTTCCAACAGGCTTTGCTGAGTGAGGCAAGCAATGGGGATATGTATTTAAAATATTTTTTGTAGAACTCATATGGAATGCCATCTGGGCCTGGGCATTTTTGGTTTGGCGCACCGCGAATGGTAGTCCATAATTCGTTCGGAGTAATTAAATTCATTATTTCTGGGTATCAGAAAATGGTGCGGATATGAGCTCTGTTGAGAAATTCCGCCATTTCAGCCGGCTGAATTGGTTTGGCTCGGTATAACTCAGAGTAATATCTTTGCGTTTTGATTGCCACTTCAGCCAGTGTGTCCACAATAGAATTATCCGATCTTCACACCTGTGTGCAGGCCATGCTCTGGCGTGGTGCAAAAATTTTTTGAAGAAGTATGCGGTGCACTTGTTGCCTTTAGTGATGCATGTGGCCCTGTATTGGACACAAACCCAATGTTTGTGTTGCCTTTCAAGTGCGTTGAGGTGGGCTGCTGCCTCCACCCACTTCTGGCCCCATGCAGGGCTATATCCTGAGGCTGGAATGTTGGACTCCAAGTGGGCCAATTCTGCCAGTGTGCGTGATATAACCGCCAATGTGGCTCGTGAGCGTCTGGATGAGAGATGGCAATAGTGGTGGATGGTGTCTTTTTTGAAAGTTGCCCATGTGGAAATGGGGTCTGCATAAAATGGTGCAACAAACAATTTTGCCAAAGTTGCCTCTTCCACCCACATGGAAAATCCTGGCGACGCTAGCTCTGGGGGGTGGATTTTGCACCAATGTGGGGCCTTTGCAACTGTGATGGGTAAGTGGTATGTTATCGAGACCAGTCGGTGGTCAGAGAATTCCATATCGTTGTTTTAAAGTGGGAGATGTGGGG
Source organism: Massospora cicadina (assembly GCA_022478985.1). Lineage (NCBI taxonomy): Eukaryota > Fungi > Entomophthoromycota > Entomophthoromycetes > Entomophthorales > Entomophthoraceae > Massospora > Massospora cicadina. Next base: position 8,213 of record JAKSZP010005536.1, on the reverse strand, counting down.
TTGGAATTTTGCCGACACTAGAATAAGGTCAATGTGGGTCATGGACCTTAATTGGCCGTTGTGGATGTGGGGACGCGTCATGTTTTCAAGCAGTGGGGCATGTCATGGCACCGCATCCATTAACCCAAGGGTGGCTTTTAGAACGTGTAGTTCTACATGACCCTGTGGGGCGTGGGGTGAGGGCGGCCACCAGTCCGTTGGTGAGGTTAGCCAACAGTTCATGTCACCAATTAGGAAAGAATTGGGGGGTAGCGGGAGGGATTTGACTAATGAGAAAATTCCCGACGCTCTTGTGCACTGTTTGGGGCGTAAATGTTGACAATTGTGTGTGCAACATCGGCCCATGAGAAGGTGACAACGAGCACTCGGTCATTTAGGAATGTTTCTGAAGATGTAAATTTGAAAAAATTGTTTTTCTGAATTAGCACCCCACAGTGCTTCGACCAAAAGGATAGGGATGGTAGGAGCATTGTTTTCCAAGCATCCTCGGAACCTTGTGGACAGTGGGTTTCCTGGATGGCCAGGATATCCATGGGTAAATTATTTTGTAAAAAACTCAGTTTCCTAGCCCGGGATGGGGAGGCCTTGAGTCCGGCGATACTCAACGTCCCTAGAGTGAAGGTTTCCCCCATCGCACCTTAGGTGTGAGGGGTGGGCCCCCTGGCCCACCAGCCTCTTCCAGGTCCCCACGGCTTTCACAGCAGCGCGGGTATTAGCAGCAACGCTATCAGGGTTTTTGTTAATTTTTGCGGAAAGAGTCACGTTGGCTTTGGCCTTCACTTTTTGTTTTCCCGACGTCGGACGAATTTTTTGCGGTGCAGATAAGTTCGGTGCACCGTCGAGTGGGGCAAAAAAAAATTTTTTTGGTTGGGATAGGTCCCAAGTCAGTTTCAACTGGGGCTTGGGTGCAGCGATTGGGTGAGATCAAATCTCCCGTTGGATCCTCAGATTGAGTGGCCCGTTCAGCTTGGGCCTCCCAATCTGATTGGGTGATGGATTCCCGGAGTTGCTTCCGCCATGAAGGTCTCCATGTCCTCCTGGCGTTATGAGTGTGGGATGGTGGTGGTGACCTTGGCCACTTCCCTTGGCCGCAGTCCTATGGGCCTGCTTGGCCTTCTTCCGCTCCTGGGAGATGGGCTTTACCAATAGGTAGCAGCCTTGTGCTCCCCACGGGAAAGCCTCTTTGGTGTTTGCAGTTGGTTCATAGTGCGCCTCCGCTGGCCATGGCCGCGAGGGGGTGCTCTTGGAATGTAACGCCCTCTTTAATGGGGCACACGTGTGCCTTATGGCCAAACGCATCACAGTGGGTGCAAATGGGGGGCGCGCTGTCCACGGTTACCCGGAATGGGTGGGTGGTGTGCCCTGCAATATCAATAAAGGTGGAGTGTGGGATCTGGGTTAGGTCCTTCGCAATCTCCTCAGTTGGGGTCAGAACTGCGATGGCTTTGCCGGTGCACAGGTGTGGCATCAGCGTGAAACGTTGCATTTTGAAAGATTGTATTTCGCCGTATATGGCGAGACCATCTTTCAGGTGTTGCTCCAAAATGTCACATTTTACCGTAGTAGGCAAAAAGTCAAACGTGAGGAAAATTTGGTTTGATTTTGTCCATCTGGTGCATTTAGTTTCAACGACCCGTTGCCCTTTGGGGAGGTCAACCACTACGTGCACCACTGCAGCCTTGTCTGCTGCTATTTTGCTTTCAAAACCTAGGTCCAGCCAACCGCGCAACATGGAGTGAGGTGCACCGTACACCACAGTGGGGAAAATTTTGTGTACATCTTCACAAAATTTTTCCCATAGGGCCGTTTTTTGGATGTCCAGATACACGCGGACTCCGAATTCCACTGACAAAAGTGGCTGGGAATGTGGCGTATTGATGTACTGGTTGCATCGTGCTTGCCACGCTAGTATCTCCAGGGAAATTGTGACCGCCGGTTTTTTTAGATTTTTTTCTATTCCGCTGGTTTCTCCGGGGCGTTTATGAACGTTAGAGGCCGTGGGCCTTCCGCCTGCTCCTCTTGCCTTGCTTGCCCAACTGCTCCCAGACATGGGCACAGACTAATCCCCCTATGAGATTATCAAACTAGATTTAGTCTTGAATTGAATGGGTTGCAAAAGTGTTTGCAACGAGAAAGAAAAGTTCAATCCTCAGCTCTCCATTGTATTGACTTGAAAATGGAGTTGTGAAACCATTGAGCTTAGGTTTAATTGAGCAGTTTCCACGGCTTTCACGCGGTTCTTCAGCTCTTCTTTCATTTGTTTACACCCTTCATCATCACGAGACTGGGAGCTGGGGCCTTGTACCCCCTCCTTAATCTGTTCATACTTCTGCTCAACCTGCGTTAGTCAACTATATACTTCCTTTAACAGCACAGGGCTTTCCAGCAAAGCTTTTATCCCTTTTGCTTTGATTTCGCATTCAGTCAGGTGATGTGCCAAATATTTGGTATTTTCAAATGAAGCTTTGAGGGCTAGCTCCTTTTCTAGCTGAACTACCTTGGCCGCGAGGGTGGTGGTGATGCTAGATGGTTAGAGCAACAGATGACGTTCAAGCTCATCAACACGTGAAAAGGCCTGAATTAATTGTCGCTCCACCACAGCCACATGATGTTCATATTTCTCTTGAAGGATGGAGTCAGGGGCTGAAAGGTCACGATGAATTTGCTCATTTTGCTTTTCAAGTTCTTTAGCAAACTCCTCCAACAATGAGCGGGTGCTAGTGGAGGAAACGTTCAGTTCATCCTAGAATATCTTCATGGCCTCCTTAAAATACTTTACAATTTCAGTGTCCATAGTCATAAGTTGGTCATGCAGCTGTATGATGAAGTTGTGATTAGCTTCCATCCCAGATCTAACTGCTCCAAGATGTTTGGAAGTCAGTTGATACAACTTATCTTAGGCTAAATTCAGAGCTGCATGGGTATCTAGGTGTCGATGAAGCTCTTCATGATGGCCAGCTAAGAGATGCATCATATGGACCAAGGCAGGGTGAGCAAACTTGCATACATAGGTGGTCAAATTTGTAAGCTTGCCATAGGTATCTGGGAGGACACTAATCTCATAGAGAAACAAGTGGCGTTTCTCTGCCAACGACGCTCATTCGTGAGATGCAATGTTGCCAGGGTTAAGGATACTATGAGTAAGGTCTCTCACGGCTTCAGTAGCTGTCCAGGTGATATGACAAGACTCAGGTATTAATATGCGTTCAAATTGTTCTTCTTCTCCAAATATCAAAGCGGTAGGGCTATCCATTCACTCATTGTCTTCAGTCCCTTCCCCATTTTGCACCCAATGGGTGATACTCTCCATTACTTTAATACTTAGCAAAGTATTCAGGGTGATCCCTGTAGTGAGCACCAGTTTATGGTATCCACCGACGGATGCCACAAATATTTTATCAAAGTGAGAATCTTAAATCCTAATAAAAGTATAAAATAACGCTTTGTTAAAGTTTTTATGTTTTATATTGTTTTAAGCGGGGCAAAACCAAGAAAGGTCCTTTTCTCAATACTAGTTTTTCCTATTTAAACTAGTTTGGATTTTAAGACCATGGGTATTTGAGGCAAAAGAATATAAAGCTGAGTTATCTAAATTAGGAAATATAGGCTTACGGCCTATCAGATCAAAGATGAATATTTTGAGGCAAAACTGACCCATGTGGTAATGATTTGATATATTGTATCCAATCACCAGCGAGTAAAATCTTCCCACCTCAGCGGTGGTCTGACTCATGTGGTAATTATTGGTTAATTTGCACCTTATCATCGTCGAGTAAAATCTTCTCACCTTAGCGGTGGTCAGACTCATGTGGTAATGATTGGTTAATTTGAAGCCCTATCATCGTCAAGTAAAATCTTCTCACCTCAGCGGTGGTCAGACTCGTGTAGTATGGATTGGTTAATTTGCACCCTATCATCATTGAGTAATATCTTCTCACCTTGGAGGTGGTCAGATTAGTGTGGTAATGAACACCTCAGATTTGGCCGAGAAGTCAGAGAATTCCTATTATTAGTTATTACCTTTTTAAGCCATTTTTTGTTATAAAACATACTTTTCTGATAGCTAGGATTCCACTGAAAATCCGCCAAGGTCTTTTTCGCCATGGGTACTCATATTGTTGATATCCACAATATTATTTGATGATTGGACAGGAGATGGGCCAATCATGGTAGCAGATTCAGGAGCACTAATACCTCCAACATTCTTTTTCTTAAGTTGAGAAGGAGAATGTCTGACAAAGTGTATTATGGAAACATGCCTTCTACCAGGAGGCAAAGAAGCTTACACTATCACTTTGTTCAAGAAAGGAGACAGACTAGACCTTTCCAACTGGCACCCAATTTCCCTAACCAACACAGATACAAAAATTTTATATAAAAATTTTGGCAAAACGACTATGAGAAATTGCAACTGATGCAATATCCCCATCCCAATATGGATTTGTCCCAAGAAGATCCATATAGGACAACATCCACACAGTTGCAAATGTCTTCCAGTCCAAAACCTCTGGAGCACTTGTCTTTTTAGACCAACAAAAGGCATTTAACAGGGTGAACTAGACCTATCTTAGGGCCTGCCTTCAAAAAATTCAAGCTCCCAAATAGATTCATAAACTTGTTGATGTTGTTCACAGAGTCTGCTACCATGGCTGTGCGGGGAGCAGGCTTCTTAACCAACCCAGTCATCCCACAGAGAGGGCTCAAACAAGGAGACCCCTTAAGCCCTCTACTCTACAACTTTAGCTTAGACCCTCTAATTTGGAATACAAACACACTTCTCAAGGGAATCAACGTCAAGGGCCAACCACCAGTCAAAATGATGGCCTTCGCTGAAGACTGTGTGGTGGTCATATCCAACAATTAGGCCGCTTTCAGAATTGAGAAGATAATGCAAGATTATTCAGCCATAAATAACGCATCACTTAACACTGAGAAAACAGAAATTATACTCCTAGGAAAAATCAGACCCATTAGACGCCATATACCCAGGGCCAACAAACTAATTCAACATCAAGACTCCTTACCAGACATAGGAGGTGAAAATTAGCAACGCCCCCACTGAAACTTCCATTCATCACCAAGCCAACAGCTGGTCCTGTTCGTCACTTGGGTGTATGGTTAGAAGCAGGAGGCTACGCCAATTCAATGATGGAATTTAACTTCTAGACAAAATAACAAAACGCATTGCCTCCTTACATGGACACCAAACAGGTCTAACAGGAAGGGTCACGGTAGTTAACTCTGTGCTTCTATTAATCATATGGTTAATGGCACATGCAAACGCTTTCTCACCATCCTTCTTCAACACAATTCACGCCCTAACAAAAGGATGGCTCTGGTCCAACCAAAACCCCCCTGTACGCCTCAAAACCCTATTTGGCCTTAGAAGGAATGGAGGTATGGGACTTACTAATTACATAGAGCAAGCGACCCATATACTAGGATCCTGGATAGCTCAGGTGACTAGCCAAGATCTTTTAGATACACACTGGGCCAGAACAGCTAGATATAACTTCACACGTGCACTCCAATTAAGAAACCCAAATCACCCAAACACATTAATCAAGTATCTGGCATCCCATCCTACAGCTGCAGGACCACACAGCACTCCTTCACATTTCAAACAAATACTCCTATCCATGAGAAGAGCGACATGGCGGATCCACATAAACGGCCAAACCAGTCACTGAGGATGCCCAAGGCTAACTCACAGACAAAAAACAAATGACCAAATAGACATAGACAATATAATAAGCAAAAACCCAAGTACCATAGCCAGGTTAGATTACCCGAACCATATGGACATACCCTACAACCTGGAGACTCAAAGAAGAGTATTCAGATACACACATCACCCTCTACTCCAACCCAGGATAAGAGTACATGTATGGAGGTGCATGAGGAAAGTATACCGCACAGTTGAACGGTCTAATGCCACTCACACCTCATGTACAATATGTGTTCAGTATGGAAGCCTAGCCCACCGCTTATAGCAATGCCCAACATCAGTGGCTGTATGGAAAGAGGCCATGCGCCTATTCCGCCAAGAAAACGGACAACCATTCAGCCTAGTAAGGAACATGTTCGCTATAAACATGGACTCTCCTATCCACCCATCTCAGGGCGTTAATAGTAGCAATAGCACTATGGACGATACATACAATAGTACTGAAATCGTTCACAGGAGCAGCGCCTACAATCCAAGAAGCCATCCATCGCTTCCACAGCCATATATTGGAACATTTCCAAGCATGGCTGTTTGGACACATGACCCTTATAACAGAAGGACAATCAACACATGGTTCCCCATATGGTTCCTAAAGGTTGATCCTTTCCTTCACACATGCTGCATCCAAAAATAAACCAGCATAACATCCCCTTCCCTACCGTCCTAAACTTGGTGATTTTGGAGACAACAAGAGGGGCCTTAAACCCTCTGGGGTGTCTTATATTTTTCAAATTTCATTAGTTTATCCCCACTATATCAGAAGTGCTTTTCCCCTGGTCGACCTTCCTTAAATAAATAAGTCAATCTTACCCTCTTTTTTTGCCTATACGCCTGATATTTGGAGATAATATATAAGTCATAATGAGGCTTTACTGTATAGTGGGGCCTCCCGGAACTTTATATCAGAGCAAATGGTAAAAAGTTTGGGAGTTCCAACTGGGATTAGGGCACTGACCATAACTCTGGGAAATGGGAGCAGTTCATTGCCTACAGCTGTGCACATCCCATAAGTCTATTAGTTGGTTCCCTGAAAATTGAGATTGAATTCTGGATTTTAAAGAGTACACCCAGCCTGTAATCCTTGGCTTTCATGGTTAGGCCAGATGGAGCTCCAACATGACTATGGCAGAAACATTGTCACAGCCAAAGTGGATGGAAAGAGAGAATAATGGGCGTTGAGTAAAGGTATGTTTCCAGGGTTTTATGCTGTGGAATCTCCAAAGGTTCTATTGGAGGCATGTAAAGGAATGATTCCAGAATACCTTAAGGCGCGGTCTGAAGTGTTTAACGAAGAAGAAGCGAATATTCTGCTATTGAATAGCCTTTTGATCATTCAATAGACTTTGTAGAAGGGAAGCAGCCTACTAATGGACTTATGTATAGCTGCAACCAACGGGAACAGGTGGCATTATGAGAGTACTTGGATACTATGTTGGAAAAAGATTTTATTTGAGTGTCTCGGTCTCCATGTTCATATCCACTTATATTTGTAAGCAAGAAAGATGAAGGTTTGCGCCCCTGCTTAAACTATCAAAAGTTGAATGGTATCACCATAAAGAACCAATACCTTTTACCTGATGCTAACTACTTGAGCAAACAGTTTTCTGGAGATACTATATTTTCAAAGATGGACCTGAGGGATGCATCTAACCATACAGGATTAAGTAAGGTGATGAATGAAAAAACGGCTTTCAAGACACGGTTTAGGTTGTTTAAGTATCTTGTCATGCCGTTTGGCCTTTGCAACGCACCAATAACATTTCAACAAATGATCAATATAGTTTTGGGTTGGTACATGGACCAGTTCTGCGTGGCTTACCTGGACGATATCTTGGTGTATAGCAAGTCTCAAGTGTAACATTTTTAACATCTGCAATTGATTTTCAAGAAATTCCAGGAGTATAACTTTCATGTCAACTTCAAAGTGTGAGTTTGCTCAGGAAATAGTTAAATTTCTTGGTTATGTTGTGGGAAGGAATGGGTTTACCATGGCATCTAGAAAAGTGGATGATATTCCATCTTGGCTTACACTTAATAGCCAGAAGGAAGTTCGCAGTTTGTTGGGTTCAGCAAATTTTTGTAGGGATTTTATCAAATACTTTTCTTCTATTGCATTACCCTTGACCCAGCTCACATCAGAAGTGTTCTGTATAAATTGTCCCAGCAGCAGAAAAATCTTTTTTCTGATTTAAAGTCTGCCTCTGTTTCTGCACCAGTTTAGTCCATGCACAACTATGATAAGCCCTTCAAGGTTGAGACTGACGCTTCTGGATATGCACTTGGGGGGCTTTATTGCAGAAAGGGATGATAGTAAGCTTTATCCCATAGCCTACTATTCCAAAAAGTTTATTCCTGCTGAATTTAACTACCCAATCTATGACAAAGAGATGCTGGCAATTGTTCATATCCTTAAACACTGGCGATGATACTTGTGTGGGGAAAAACACCCGTGAAGGTCATTAATGACCATAAGAACCTGAAATAC